>CM076572.1:715008945-715267234 GCA_034641835.2 Pinus albicaulis | reverse complement strand
CCCGTACGGAACCGTACGGGATCCGTACCCGGAACCGCGGATCCGATTTTCGGAAACGCGGATCCCAAAAAAATTTGCGATTCCTGGTTTTTCGGATCCGTACGCTCGGATCCGCGATTCCGTACAGCGGATCCGCGGATCGTACGACGGATCGCTGTACGGAACCGCCACGATTCCGGGACGGATCCGTACGGATCACGAACGGTTCCGTACCGCGGCGTACGGATCCAGTTAGCGGACTTCAAAATTGCGCTTTTTTAAAATTTTTTTTTTTGATTTTTTATGTTAGCTTGGTTAGTTAGTGAGTTAGCTTAGGGTTAGGGATTAAATGAAAAGCTTATAAGCTCTATTCTTCATCTTATTTGCTCACTTGTGTTTTTGGAGAGCTTGGAGAAGAGAGGATAAGAGAGCTTGGAGAAGAGAAGAGAAAGAGAGGAGAAGAGAGCTTGGAGAAGAGAGAGTTGAGGAAAGCTTGGAGGAGTGAAGGAGGAGGAGCTTGGAGGAGTAAAGAAGGGCTTCTATCTACAAGATCTAAAGAGGTAAGTGCAAACCCCAAACTCTCTCATTTTTTTTTGTCATTGTTTTTTGTATTTTCTCTCCTCCCTCTCCTACACTTTCCCATTCTTTCTTCTTGTACATTTATTTGCAGGTTGTCCACCATCTATATTCATACTCAAAGATGATGTTTCTTTGGGTTCTATGTATCATTCCCCTCTTGGTTTTGATGATGGTAAGGGGGAGTAGAAATAGAAGAGGGGAACATGAAGAATAAGAGGAAAGTGGTTACCATATGAATGACCCAATGTATGATGAGGAGGAAGGCTTTGAAGAGGAAGAGGATGATGAAAACATTGAATCACAAGATGGGAAAGCTGCATTGACACCCTCGTGGAACTATGTGACCAAACTTGAAGGGGGAAAAGGTGGTGGAAGCTACAAGTTTTTGTGCTCTCATGGTTGTCATGGAGGAAAACCATATAGCGGTTCATATACCCGTGTGAGGAGGCATCTTTGTGGGGTGATGGACAGTGATGAAAAAAAGGGTGCTGTGGGGATAGCAATTTGCCCCAAGGTTTCAGCTGAACAAAGAAGAAAATACATCCAAATAGAGGAGGCTGCACAACAAAAAATAAAAAACAAAAAACTCAATCTGAATCAAGTGCAACCTCTAAATTTGGTAGCTCATCTGCTCATGGTGTTTCTGCAAGTTCTGGAGGTAAAAAAACAATAGCAGATTTCCTTAATGTTGCTGGGAGGGATGATGTGGATGGAAAGATAGTCCGATTTCTGTGTGCTTGCGGTGTACCATTCAATGTGCTTCGCTCTCCCTATTGGCATGAAATGGTAAAGGGCATCAATGAAGCCCCAAAAGGATACAAGTCCCCCAACTATGAGAAAGCTAGAGCAGTGTTATTAGAAAGAGAAAAAGGAAAGGTTCAAGCAGCTTTGACACGTTTTACAAATGAGTGGGTAGATAGTGGGGTATCCATTGTATCAGATGGGTGGAAAAATATCAGAAACCAACATTTGATAAATGTTCTTGGTGTTTCTGCTACTGGTTCAGTGTTTATTGCATGTCATGATTCCTCCTCTGTCAGTGCAACTTCCCAAAACATTGCAGATCTCCTATTGCAATCAATCAGAGATGTTGGTCCTAGCAAAGTGGTTCAAGTGATCACAGATAATGCAGAAAATTTTAAGGGAGCAGGTAAAATTATTGAGCATACTTATCCACACATATTTTGGTCTGGGTGCTTGGTGCACACATTGAACCTTTTGATGCATGATATTGTGAAGCATAAAGAATGTGGGTGGATTAATGAGCTTTACAAGAGAGGGAAGAAGCTCATTAAATTTATCACGGGGCATACAAGGGTAAACTACTTCTATGGCACTTACTCCAAGTTGCAGTTGCTTAAATTTGCAAAAACCAAATTTGCAAGTTATTACCTCACCTTTAGGCGGTTAGTGAAGGTGAGACAAGCTCTAACTAATATGGTCACCGCTGAATCATGGGAGGAGATTAACACTGATAGAGATGGTGCTAATGCAGCAAAGGACACTATTCTTGACATGTTATTTTGGTCACAGGTTAAATATGTTTTGCAATTCACCAAACCAATTTATTACATGATCAAGTTTGGCGATTTAGATAAGCCAATAATTGGGGAGGTGTATGAGCAAATGGATAACATGTTGGGGCAGATTAAAGACATTGTTGAGCCTAGAGATACCACCTTGTACAAATATATTCGTGCGGAGGTGGTAAAGCGATGGGATATGCTAAATATTCCATTGCATGCATTAGCATATGTATTGACACCTAAATATTATAGTCCATCATGGCTTTCTACAACAGCACCCGGGGGGGCGAGCAGGAGAAAACCACACCTAGATCCAGAGGTCCTACAAAAATATATGCTTGCACTGGATAAGTTAGTCCCTGATGAGGATGAGGCACACATGGTACGGAAACAGTTGAGCAGCTATACACTTTCCACTGGTCCATTTGGGAGCATGCATGCTATTAGAGATCGAGAGAGTTTTTCTTCTATTGAGTGGTGGAACATGCATGGCGGTGCTACTCCACTTCTACAGAATTTGGCATTGCGGGTGCTATCACAGAGGAGAGGCAACAACAACGTGGAAGCAGCAGCGCAGAGGCTGATGGGATTTCAGCAGTGCAGAGGCAGTGCTTACGCAGTGCAGTGCAAAAACAACATAGTGCTTCAGAGAGACAACAAAGAGTAGCAGCAGAAGTTGCTTCAGTGATGAGATACAACCCGACTGACTTGTCTGCCAGTGATTGGGTGATGGTCCTTCAGTTGCTTACTTCTCAGCAACCGAGTTGCAGTGCAGCAGTTAGCAGTGGCAGTGCTATAGGCAGCATGCTGTAGCAATTTGAGTGGGAGCTGCAGTACAGATGTGGCAGTGACATGGGCAATAGTACAAAGGATGGAGGGTAGCATGCCAAGCATCAGCGCGAAGACTGATGCCAGAGATTAGGTTGATGCTTTAGTGGTGAAGTATTGCTAGAGCACACTCCTCGCTAAGAGGGAGTGTTGAGATTTTGGGGTAGCATCGAATGTGCTCTAGCTCCGAAACTTTGTGGAGGGGCTGGAACACATGATATCTCCCAGACCCAGAAAGCGTTTGGAGAAATTCCATTTGGTGTACAAGTTATTCAAATAATTAAATTTTTTAATGGGGACCCTAAGTCTAACTTAGGGAAATTAAAAAATTAAAGTGAATTAATTTACACACGTGATGAGAACTTTCTAACTGACGTGGATCAAGCTTCTTTTAATCTTAGCTGTTGATTAGTGATTAGATCACGATCATTGATTTGTCAACGAGAAAAGTATAAAGGAAGCACTTGGGGTCAGTTGGAGAAGACACACAGTGAGTCTAAGAGATCGATTTCTTTTGATGGAGCAGTGCTTGGACAAAGATCAGATCTGAGTGATTCAGAGAAGGAGTGAGGGGCAGATGCAGTGATTGGTTAAAGGACCAAGAGTACAACGTAGAGCAAGGGCAGCAGAAACGCAGTGGAGGCAACGTAGCCATCAGAGGGTGTGACACAGACCCTAGAGAGGGTGATGCAGGCCCACGCAGGGGCAGCGCAGAGCCTCTAAGGAAAAGTCTGAAATTCACTGGAGACTGGGGTTTCTAAGCCGGCAGGGTTGAAACTAGACTCCGGGAGAAGCTGATAAGTGCAGAGAAAGGGTGACGCAGTCCCTCAGCCAGGGCCACACAGCCTTACGCAGTGGCAGCGTAGAGACTACCCAAAGCTAGTTGGGGTTTCACCAGTGGCTCATCCGGATCAACTGGGACTTGTGGGAGTGAGGTAAAATTCACAGTTTTCTTTGTTGCCGAGGTTTTCTCTATTGGGTGAGCCAGTTTATGGCACCCTAGATGTACTCAAAATACTACTACTTAATAATAGTAAACCTCAGATCTGCTGTACCGGTTTTCCCGCATTTGGGTTTTTCCGGGGACATTTGTCCGAAAAATCATGTGTGTCCTTTGTCATATGTGCGTGATGTTCAGTAAATGATCTGTATTTGTGTAGGCTGCTAGTTGTGTTTACTTCAGTGTTTTTTCTGAATATTTTTCAGTTAAATAATTTGTGCATAATAAAACAAGTAGGAGAAGTAAATCAATATTTAGCAGTAGAATTTCTGTGCTCAGAAATTTTCACATAGAGCTGTGGGATTGAGTTTCCTTAGTCCTCATTGCTCGCACTCAAGCTCGCTGCAGAAATCAAATTATTTTCATCCATTTGAAGAGGACCTGAAGGACTGTTGATCTCTGAAATTTGTTCTGGGAAAAGAAGGATTTCAATTTGGGTTTGATTACAAAGCATTTCATGCAGGTATTTTGCACAGCTAAGCTTGTGCATACTGCTATTTGTTTTCTGTAGGTTTTTTTGGAGCCAGGGTTTCAAACCAAACTAGGATTTTCTGTCCTTAAGCTGCAACAATTTTTTTTCTCTAGATTATCCACAACTCTGCTTTAGGGAAGAAGTTTTTGGGTGTGTTTTTGCTGTCTTTTTAGCTAACAGGAAAACTTTTTTAAAGGGTTATCTCTTCACTCCCCCTCCTTCGACTTCCTCATGGCTGTTCTTCCCCTGGGATCATATAGCTTGGCTCCATTTGCCCTGGTCAAGCCCTGGGAGATATCATCTGATAGAGCACCGCTTCAGAGTGTTGAGCGACAGTGAGGAGGGGGACACTCTTCTTCAATCCCCACTCTTGCACTTGGTAGCCAACTCCAGCTCGCTTTAACACCCTCTCTTGGGTCAGCATGTAATATCCTGGGCAATTTTTTCACAAATGTAATAGATTTTCTTTTTCTAAGACTTATAATATTTCAACATAACAAATAAAATCCATAACAACCTTCTTAATGATGCAACAATTTGAATAATCCCCTTAATAATATGACAGACCAACTTAATAATATGACTATGTAATGAACCAATTAAGTCCAATTCTGGGTGGACGTCTTGTTACCACTGCAATTATGGCAGCAAGGGTCACTTCAATAGCCATTGAAGTTCTGCCCGAGCAACATAGTCTATTGAGACTTGGATTAAGGCAGCAAAGGAGAAAATCTGGGCGTACATCCTGAGGCCGCAGGCCGCAAGCAAACCGTAGGGCCGAGTGCCATAAAGCTACAAAGTCATAGGGCCAAGGGCTGCAGGCCGAAGCCTGGCCGCAGGCTGGAAAGAGTTACAGTGGACCAAGAGAGGTCCTCCTCCCCTTTTATCAAACGTTTGGGGCAACATTGGGTAAATTTTGTGTCAGTTGGGCCAAAAAGCCAAAATTAGGGGTTGCACTTGCAACCCGTCACATGAGAGTGAACCCCAAGAGAAAATATATAAATAAAGGGGAGTTGGAATCATTGTGGAGCATCAATTGGATTAGAATATCTTTGATTTTCTTGAGCCTGAGGCTCTGAGGGTTTTAAGACCCCTTTCTTTTGGTTAGCTTTGTTGGAGGTGATCCCACCCTATCTTATCCTCTTTGTCTAGTTTCAGTGGAGCTGATCCCACCCTACCTAGACACTATTTTCTTTGTTCTGGCATAGCGTCTTCGTGGAAATCACTCAGACTGGTCTGGCTAGAAGGATCAAAGCTTCTGTGGGTAAATTTGAGACCAATCATCTCTGTTTCAGACCAGCAAGAAGAATTATGGGTGGACGTTCTGTTACCACTGCAATTCTGGCAGCAAGGGTCACTTCTATAGCCACTGAAGTTTTGCCTGAGCAAGATAGTCTATTGAGACTCGGATTAAAGTGGCAAAGGAGAAAATTTGTGCATACATCCTGAGGCTGCAGGCTGCAAGAAAACCGTAGGGCCGAGGGCTAGAGAGCCACAGAGTCGCAGGGCCAAGGGCTGCAGGCCCGAGAGCAGCAGGTCGAAGCCTGGTCGCAGGCTGGTAAGAGTTGCAGTGGACCAGTTGGTAGCTGAGCAGAAATTCATCCAACGGCCCAACGGCGATATCTTGGGGTCCTGGATTGACAACAGGAGAGGTGTGGTAGACCAGCGAACCCACCAAATAGTTCACAGCCCCCATAATCATTGTCAGGTCAGTTTAGGAACAGAGTACAGTCAGATCAGTCTGATACAACAGTATTAGATTGGAGTAGATATGCTGCAGAATCCATCGGAATTTTGAATTGGTTTTGGAGTGGAATACTTGGATTTAATCAATATTGCTACTGTTGTATGCAACCAGCCCTAGCTATTTGTGGTTTATTACAATAATACGGAACAGTAATACTGTCATAACTATATTGTGCATCAGTTTGAATGTATTGTTCATTGTGTGTCATAGCTTATTGAAGTGTGGTTGAAGGATTATACTACCGCTGAAGAGTTATATCTGTGTATTACATAGAAATGATGTCCACTGTTATACAAATAAATGAACATGTTCTGTGTTGAATTATTGGGAACCCTAGACTAGGGCAAAAATTACCCTAGGACACTACAATTCGAGGCTTTGGGCCTTTGCCTTATATATGATGCATCCAACTTATATGAACTATATTAATGATTTGTTTATGAATGAACCACCAAACACCTTCGTTGATATTATGATGTGATGTGATACTATCTTTCTATCTATAAGGTGCTTGTTTTTCTTACTTGTGTTTTAATATTAATCATGTTGAGAATTTGGTAGGGCAGTGATTAAGAAAATTTTTCTTCTTGATAATTATTTGTGAGCTTACTTCTTTTACTTATGTCTTAGCTTATTATGTCTTTCATCAAATCAATTACCAAAAACACAAGAGACACAGATTTAGGCTTTTCAAGCCAAGGCCAAAACCTCTCCCTATTGGAGAGGAAAACCCGCAAGGAATTCTTCTTATAGACTTTCAATTGACAAGTACCATGACCATGACTCAGACCGTTGACCTATGTATGCTTCCAAGACCTTGTCACTGCTTTCTTCTTGACTTCTTCTGGGAGATCCTTTCTTTAGCACTGTTCTGCACCGATACTAAGAAACTCGGTTCTTCAGCACCTTGCAGTATCCTCTTCTAGCCTCGGTCTTCTAGATATACTTCAGCACCTTGATAACACTGACTTACCTTTCGACCTTCCTAGCAGAGAAATACTCCAATCTGCCCCTATATTGACTTCTTGAAAAAGATAAGCTAATGTGTCAAATGCTAAAATATATAGGTAAGGAGCCAATATGCAACCTTGCCTGATGAGTCAGTGAAGATTGATCCTATCATAAAAGAGCCATTTACCGAAACAAAAGCTGAAGCATGCAAACAGTTAGTATTAACCATATCCACACAGTCAGCACCAAAAACAAGGCCATGCAACATTTCAGTTATGAAACTCCAATCAATCCAATCACATTCTTAATCATAATCAATTTTGAGGAATATGGATCTTTGTTGAGTCTCCCTGTTTCATTTCATTGCGTCCCAAACGAAAATAATCCTGTCTAAAATAAAGGTTCCCTTAACAAAGCTGCTCTGCTCGTGTTTAACAATGAGACAACAATTTTTTGAAGCCACATAGCCATTGCTTTGGCTAGGATTTTATAAGAGACACAAAGTAGCACTATAAGTTGCCACCCACTCTGACAATTTCTCTTGGGAGAAAGCCTCAGCTATTTGATATAATTCTTCACCAATAATCTCGCAGATTCTTTTAAAAAATTCACAAGACATGCCAACAAGACCATGATATTTTCCATTTTTCATCGAGTTAAGGGCATTGAGAAGTTCATCCGTAGTTATCTCACCATTCAAATTATCTCTTTCCATAAGGGAGACCATATTGGGAATAACTTTATAGCATTGGTTCTTGGCATGAAGTACTTTCAGATAAAGTGCTCACTGCTCAGTTATCTCGTCATTTATTCTTCATTTGGATGCTCCCTATCTTGGATATATGCATTTGCAAGTTTTTATTTTTTTATTTTGGGTTAGATTGCTATCATCACATGCACATATTCTTGATATTGTTGCTTGTCCACTTTGGAGTAGATTGCTGCTATGATTCATAACATGCACATATTAATGATATTATTACTTATCTTTTATAATATGGTTATGTTTGTATTTTAGTTCTTATGATGGTTACAATAGCATGGGTAACCTCAGATGTGTAAGTTTTGCTTCAAACAGAGAGGGACCATTGCTGGTGGTTGCATCTGGTCGGGACACAGTTTCAATTGCGAGTGCAATAAAAAGACTAGCTCCCCAAAATACGTTTGTAATACAGGTACAGAGAAATCATTCCTTTGATAAGGTTCTTCTTATTGCTTTGATCTCCATTGCCTGCTTGTGGATGCTAAGTGATTCTATGAGTTTATCAGTTCCAAGAAAATCTGGCAAGATAGTAATAGAAAAGGTTAAACTCATTTGCACTGAGATCATAATATCTGACTGGCTGGCTTGTTTATCTTATATTTTCTCCTGTCATGAAATTTCATGTTCATTTCATGAAGCTTCACACTCTAGTGCAGTTTTGAGTGCTTTCTGTTGTTACGGCTGTTAATTATTGCTGCCTTGGCTAAATTATGTGAGACCCTTCTTGAGTTAATGCTTCCAATTCTGACATGAATTGTATAGTTCAAGAAATGCATGATGGAACATACTAAGCTTCTGATGGAGTTGTACCTTGTTCATCTCTGCCTAATGGTGAAAGATTATATTGTTATAGCTAAGAATTAAAATAACACACAGGAAACAGAAAATGATTCGCAAGCTGCAAGTTGCAAGTTGATGAACACTTTTGGAGCATGGAAAAATCCAGTTTAAATTTGAAGCAGGGAAGAAGCAGTTTAAATTTGAAACTGAAATGACATATATAGTATACATCCTTAAGGCCCCATGTTCTTCAATCAAGTGGGACTAAAGTCCAAACTCAAGGAAATATTGCAAGGGAAAAGTCCAAAGAAACGTTCTATAATAATCACTAAACTTTAAACCCAAAGATGAAGGAAAAAGGAATTAGGGAGGTACAAAAGATGGAAAATGTAGAGTCTTGACTCTTGACCAAGAAAGCAATATCAAGACTTCATCTGTAGTTCGTGCAATTTTAAATCACTTTCAATCAGTATTGCTTGCTTTATTTTATTGTTCACAACGAATCATTCATTTATTTTGTAGGTTTTTTCCTCTTTCATTTCATTTAACATATTGAGAAAACCGACGCCTCTTGGGATTCAAAGAGTCATATCAGCATGTCTCTTGACTATGTACAAGAGGAAATAAAATCGATTCTAATTTCTAGTACAATTTAGAAACTGTGCTATGTTTCATGGTGATAACTACACCTATTATGTATTAAAGAGGTGATTCAAATCACATCACAAGTCCTCCCGCTGGCCTCTATACTAGGAAAATGTTGCAGTGCCTGATTTCTATCTATTTTTTTCCCTCAATACTCAATAGGGCTTTTGTCTTTCTTACTCATATTATGGCAATAAGAAGTTTGGGGTCATGCATGGTAGTAAAATAAGCATCCCAGAACTTGTAAATTATCTATTTGTTGGTTTGGGATATCGCCATTTGGTTGGTCTCCAGTATTGGAATTTGGAATTTGGTATGGCACAAATTACATGGTCCATTTTCTATGATTAGCCCACTAGATTGGTCATACTGTAGAAGTTAAATCAGTATGGTAGAATTTTATTTGTCATAGAATTTTCTTTGGTTTAGGATATTACCATCTGGTTGGTCTCCAGTATTGGAATTTGGTATAGCACAAATTACATGGTCTATTTTCTATTATTAGCCCACTAGCTTGATCTTACTGTAGAAGTTAAGTTAGTATGCTAGAGTTTTATTTGTCATAGAATATTCTAAATTGCCCATGGTCTTGTAAACACTTCATGCTAAACATCGGTTTGATGCACTTCTGTTGTACTCACATCTAACTTCTAAGGGATAAGTACAATTAATCTATTATATACATTCATACTCATGATAGGATACCCTATTATGTCTTATATTTTGGTAATCATACCATATTTACTTACAGAGATAATTTTCTTCTTGGTTAATAGAGGCAAAGACATACAATCTATATATCGCAATGTGGAAAAAGTCGAAGTCAGGGTTAAATCGGCAAGGGTCTAAAAGTTGAAAAACTCTATAAAGTCGGGAGTTTTTTGAAAAAGTCGGCAAAACTAAAAAAATACAAAAATATTCATTTTTGGAAAAAATCCTGATTTTTTCAAAAAAAATTAAAAAATTATTAAAGAACTACCTCATTCACGATTTTTTCGAAAAAGTCAGCAAAAAGTCAGGACTTCGAGGATAAAATCACGACTTTTTCAGGGATGAAAAAGTCGGCCAATAAAGTCGGCTCCAGGAAAAATTTGGGATTTTTTCAAAAAGTCTGGGACTTTTTGCCGACTTTTTCCACACTGGTATATCGTAAGCTTCTTATGATGCCCTTGTGCTAGAGTAAACTGTCCCTCAAAAATAACCATGCATTCCATGCAATTGTATAACTTTTCATTTTTCTATGTAACTGAAATATATGGTGATAAAGATATCGTTATCATTTGTCCTAGAGAGAATAGCTACAATAAACTATGGAGTGATAATAAGACACAGACATCACCTACTTGCACATTAAATTTTTCCAATCAATTTCCGCTTCTTTATCTTCTTGAATATATGAGGAAATCCTCTTTAACCATTTTGTTGTATTAGTGTTCCATACTTCATTGCAAACATCATGCATCAAGGATCTTATAGGCAATACCTATTGTTGTGTACTTGATCTAGGTGTCTTAATAGGTCTTATAGATGATCATAATACATCCATCTATCTTATCCATAAGCTTAATAGATCTTACAAGCTGTTAGCTTTTGGGATTACTTTCAAAGTGTTTATACCATGCTTGGGGGTTCTTCATGTGATGTGAGGTGCATGGAATATAAATGACCCTTTGATGTGCCATGATGGACAAGTGGTGTCTTATTCATTGATTGCTAGTCCTCATCTTGGTGCTTATTGTTAATTTTTAGGGCTAGATTGTTCTCTGCTGTAGATAATTGCATTTCTAAACTTTTTCAACATTTTACATTACATTCACCCCATAACTTCATATCATCATTAGCAATTATATAGAGAGAACAACAACATCAACAATGCAGCAGGACAATAAAGAAAAGTAGAAGAGCATACACAATAGAGACACTAGGAGTTAGGTCAGAGACCAGTGCAAAACCCCACAAAGTGGAAAACCCAACCAGATTCTTCTTCTATTAGATATTCATCAATTGTTCAGCTGAGATACAAATTACAATGATAATGAGATACAACAATCATATCAGGCCACCTAGAGCCAACCCAAGTTAGTGCACAACTTCGTTTGTGAACTGAACGAAACAAGTCCAAGAGAGCTGCTATCATATCACTGTCTCAAGTAGCATCATCCCTATTACTGCAATGAGCATCATCAAGAGTATTCGCTGTCACGGAGCACTATCATAGAGGCACATTCATCACTGTCATAGGAGCATTGTTATTATTGGGTCACTGCATAGGTCACTGCCTTACATAGGTCCCTGCATAGGTCACAGTCATGTATTAAAGTCACTGTTTCACATAGGTCACTTTCTCACATAAGTCATTGTGTCACATGTCACTGTCTTACATAGGTCACTTTCATGTATTAAGGTCACTGCTTCACATAGGTCACTGTCTCACATAGGTCACCGTCTCACATAGGTCACCGTCTCACATAGGTCATTGCACAGGTCACTGTCATGATATAATATTGATAAAGATATCTCTGTCCAACGTGCTACAGTTATAAATCATTACTATAGACCTAGACCCTTATTACTGTCATAGAGAGTCCCTTATCATATAGAAATAAATGCAAGCCATAAGAAAGAAAAGCAAGTCACAGGAATAGTCATCCTGACATAGATAAGAACCATAAATTGATTAATGCAAGTCATACAATTATGACATCAAGCCACCATTACAATGCGAGCCTCAACAAATGATAGACGATCACTGTAATGTATATATGAGCCATATAAAATGATGTGCAATCACTGTAATATAAGCTAACCATATGATCACTGTAATATGAGCTTCAGAATGTAGTTCAAAGATCATTTATGAACCTTAAAATATTATATGCGACAGGTACAAGTCACTGTGTGTAATGTACGAGAGATGCGAGCCATAGTGTATAGTATAAAAGAGAGGCGAACCATAATATGAGCTGATGTCTAATGTTAGTCAAAGAGGCACATGATACCAGAGTATATCAATGCTATGATGCATAGACGAGACATTATAGAGTAATTGAGCCACGACCCACTGTAGATACTAACCATGGTCCATTCAGAACAATACGAGTCTCAAACGATAATGTAATCCATAGATTTATAGTGCAAGCCACAAAACAAAGAGCGAGCTATAAAATGCGAATTGCTTGTCATATGAACCCACAAAGAAAAGATATGCAAGCATTATAGAATGCAAGCCAGAAAAGTTATGTGAGCAGAATGCAAGCAATAAAATGAGCACCATACTTAATCTTGCTCCTTTGGCCTGTATAAAACATAAAGAAACTTCACTCCACCTCCTTCGTACCAAGTAATCACCTCCAGGTCTGCAGCCAATTTGGACAGAATGATTCCACACAAAGGATGATGATTGATGAGCTCCATTGCCACTTATTAATATAGTTCGATGGAGGAGACAAAAGGGGTCAAAGTTGAGACTCTTGAGCTTGCTAGCAACAACAACATATGACACATGTTCTAGGGCACTTATGCACCCAGGACATTGGATGCATTTGCATTGTATTTGATGATTCTTCAGGATGACACACCTAGACCTAGAATGCCCCCAAGCCAGCCTTGACATGAATTGATGGATGACAACTGATTTAGGGCCCAGATGAGGATGGTTTGACACGAATTGATGGATGACAACTGATTTAGGGCCCAGATGAGGATGGTTTGACACGAATTGATGGATGACAACTGATTTAGGGCCCAGATGAGGATGTTCTCACCTTCAAAGACCAGGGAGGACTAGTTGCACCTAAGAAGCCCTCAACGTTGGAGCAGAGGAGGCCACTTTGAGCAGTTGGAGACCCATGGAGACCACTTTGTGGTGCCCCAGATGGATCTTGGGAACCTAAAGGAGCGACTGAGGTGGACTTGAGGGCCAATCCTCAAATCTTGATTTTTACATGCTTCTACATCATCTTGGACACCTCATGTCACTTGGACATGCCATTTGGAGATTATTTTTAGCATGACGTCAGCCCTAGAGCTAGCAGCTCACACATGTGGGATAATTAAGGCATTTATTGTTAAATCTAGTAGGTTGGCTTGTAACCCAAGGTTGTGTTATAATCAAACTTGTTTTCTAGGGGCTTTAAGGCTGATTAGCTTTTGTCCTGATATAAATAGAGGAGAGGATCATTCGTTTCTATTCATGATCACTGGTGACAATTTGGACTCCTTGAGATTTTTTGCGTTCTTGTATCTTGGAGAGATGTGATTCTATGGAGAACTTTGTCTATTGAAGCTATTTTCTTGGCATTGGAGAAATTATCTTGGATCAATGAAGGATTGCACATGCATTTTGTCTTGTAAGTGAGCCTTGTATTTGATAAATTTTTGATCTTATTGTCTAATGTATGGAATGAATTAATAATCTTGGGTTTTTCTATTGTGCTTTTATTGTTGAAGATCTATTGTATAGAATCTAGATATCATCATTGTATGAATTATTCATGTATACATTATTCATGTATGAAATGTGAATGGCAATCCCCTTGGTGAACCTTTATAATAGCTCTCCCAAGCGACATTGATTGCTCACGATGATAATAGTTAGGGTTTTGTGCTAAGGCATCAAAATATCCTTACTCCTTTGCAAGGTTTAGCTAATCTATCACACTCATAGACTCCATCATCCCAAGGACTAGGCACTGGTCTTGTCAATTTGGTGATTAGACCTCATTTATCCTTAAACTTGAATTTCACTCTATTTCTCTCTCTATCTAATTTCTACCCTCCTAAGGAAAAGTGGCCAAACTAGGGCATAGTGCGAATTGGCCTAGAAGAAGAACTATGGTTGCTGGAGGGATTCAACATTAGGAGAACGGTTGGTTGTTTCAAAATCAACTTTCCTTAGTGGCTAATTTGTCCATTTCAAGCCCTAATTTTCTTGCCCCAAGTGAGTTTGCCTCACGTACACCCTAGTTTTGCTAAGCGTCAACTTGAGGACTTTCTAGAGGTTTCACATGCCATTGGCTTGCTATTATTCATTGTTTGGAAACCTTTTCTTGGCATATTCTATCTAGGGCATTCCGTTTGACTCTATTTCTCAAGCTCTAGGTCAATTGTGCCCTTTCCTTGCTTAGCTAGAGGATGTGAGTTGCCTCTCTTAGATTGATTGAGCCTTGTCCCTAAGAAACATTATCCTCTACAAGCCATTTTGTCATCTTGTTCCTTGAACCTAGAATATTTCTCATAGGTGACCTACATAACGGGAAGCCTCCCATTGGTGAAAATCCATTAAGAGTAAGGGGTAGTGGTTGTTGTGCCCAATGGGCCATACCTCGTTGTTGTCACTTGGTCTAGTGTTTGTCTTGTAGGTTACCCCTCTACAAGACCTACTAGATTTTGGGGCAACAGGGACTATTCAGTTCAATGAGAGTTAGGAGAGATTTTGGAGTCAACATAAATATTGCATTTTCCATGGTTGAATAAGAACCTTCTAGTAGTCTTGTTCATGGAGGATACCCCTGGAGGACAAGGGGTATGAGGTTTTCTTCAAAGATGGATCGGTACTTGTTAGGTGGAGATCCTCCAGTTCGAGCATAATTTGGGTGATTGGGAGGAGACACGGGAACTTGTACATGTTGAGGGGTCAACCTGTATGAGAATTGGTTCATGATTATGATAGTTTATGCAAGTTATGGCATAGGATGATGGGTCACGTGAACCACAGAGCCTTACCTATATTGAGGGAGATGGCCATTAGTCTTCTAGAGTTAGTGTAGAGCAATAGGGTGTGTGCAAGGGTTGCGCACTTGGAAAGTATGCTATGATGACATTTCCTAGCAGTGACAATAGGTCCAAGGGCATATTGGATTTGGTACACATCCAGATGTGTGTGGTCCTATGTCCGTGTCATCTTTGAATGGGTACAACTATTATGTGACATTCATTGATGATTTCTCTTGGAGGACTTGGATCTACTTCATGAAGGCCAAGGATGAGTTCTTCAGTCGGTTTTGGGAGTTTAAAGCTCTCGTGGAGAATTAGACAAGGAGGAAGGTCAGAGTTATAAGGTCAGACAATGTGGGCGAGTATACCTCTAATGGCTTCAAGAAATTTTGCAAGGAGGCAGGAATAAAAAAGGAACTAATAGTGCCTTACAGAATGGGGTTACAGAGAGGAAGAATAGGGCCATCATCGAAGCTGCCAAGGCAATGATCCATGATCAGGATCTAGCCATGTTTCTTTGGGTAGAAGCTTCAAAAATGGTAATGTACATTCAAAACAAGATTCTTCACTGTTGATTTTTGGGTAGCATTGAATGTGCTCTAGCTTCAAAATTTTGTGGAGGGGCTAGAACACATGAGATCTCCAAGTCCCAGAAATCGTTTGGAGAAATACCACCGAAGTGAAAGTTATTCAATTAATTAATTATTTTAAATGGAGCCTAAGTTAAATATTAGGGAATTAAAATAATTAAAGTGAATTAATTTAAATGTGGGTGAGAAACTTCTAAGTGATGAGGATCAAGTTTGTTTTAATCTTAGCCGTTGATTAAAGATTAGATCATGACCTTTGATTTCTGAACAGGAAAAGTATAAAGGAAGGCTTGAGGGTCAGTTGGAGAACACAATGGTCATGATCTAAAGGCTGTACCTCCTGCTCCTGGTGGTGGAGGTGGAAAATGATCCTGCGCTGCATGGCTGCCCCCTACTCCCATGTCATCATACTCATCTTCTTCCCCGCTGCTCTCGGAGAAGACCTCAATATAATGTGCTTTGCCAGCAGCACATCTGTGTCTTGGTGCCCACGGCTCTTGACAGGTGAAACACAATCTCTTCTTCTTCAACTCCCTCCTGGCATCATTATCCAACTGCCCCCTACCCTGATTCCCCTTTGGAGGCGGAATCCTCACATCCTTCCCCTTAGGCTGGAAAGACTGTCTCTGTGGGTAAGGCGTCCTAGTCCTGGGTAAGGCATCCTGCAAGTCCCGCGTCCTGCCAACTGCGTCATGGAGTGTGGTCGGTCTAGTGGATCTGACCAATCCCCGAAGCGGCTCTGCTAGCCTATCAATGAACATGTAGATCATCCGTGCTGCGGATAGATCTGGTACCATCATCGAGAGTCTCAGGAAATCTGAGATGTATGTATCCGGACTCCCGGTCTGCTTGAGCCTCGTCAGCTCAACAAAGTGCTCCTCTGGATCCCTCTGATCAAACTTCTCTATCAACCTCTGGGTGAACTCGGCATAAGCTATCACTGTCGAGTGCCCGAGTGTAACCAACCCGTGGAACCACCAATCTTGGGCCTCGCCATCTAGATGCAGCACTGCCACCTTGATGGCGTCCTTCTCCGCCATCTAGTTGAGCTGGAAGTATATGTCCAGCTTCTCCACCCAAGCCTTTGCCGAACTATTTGATGAACCATCAAACATAGGCAAGTGGAACCTGCTCATCGTACTCTGAGTGTCTCCGTCGTGATAATGCTGGTGTCCCCTATGAGGGTCGCAGGTTCTGCTGTCCCGCTGGAGCTGGACAAAATCACGAAATGAGAGGGCATCCCTGAACTCCTGCCGGTATGCCTAGTACTCAGCAAAGTAATCACCCATGTGGCTAGGTTCCTTCTCCTGTTGTGCTCCTGCCCCTGTGTCTGCAGCCAGAAAAGTGGGCATAGTGGAACGTGTGGGTGCATGAGATGCCATGTGCTGAGTGGCATCATGCTCATGCAAATGGTGGGATGTGCCTGATCCCTCACCAATCTGGAAACCCCTTGGGGTTTCACGCTGCCTAGCCTCTATAGCAATGAATCTCTGTCCCATCACCTCAATCTGCTTGGACTGATCTTGTACTGACTTGAGGAGCATTTCCCCAAACTTCTTCGTGTCACTATCATCTGCCATCGGTTCCTCCTGCTCTGCGTCCACTACTGGAGCACAGTCACCCTCTTCGTAGGTGATTTGCAACCTACGCTCTCGGTCACGGTACTTCCTACCCCTGTAGCAAATATACGACTTCTCTTCCAGTGTCATAGACAACTCGCTCCATAGGCTGAGCCAGGTCTATGAGCTTTGATACCACTGTAATATGCCGAAGGGGAAATAAACAGTAATATAAAGCATACAACCAGACATATAGTGCTAGAAACAAACCATGAAGCAGATACACATGAAATAGAGAATGCTAAGCCATTTTATTATACTGAGAAATAGAAATAAGTACAAGAGGTGATCAGAATGATGGCACCTCGACTTGCACCAGGCAAGTGTAGGAATACTCTCAGGATATCAATGGAAATGGCTGCTCTCTGCTCTAACTCCAAGTTGCTGAAATACTGCCGTGCTGCTGCTACTGCTAGAACAAAATGAGTCTTTGGGGCTGCTACCCTACTCGGAAAATTCTGATACTCTGGAATCGGCCTCTACTCACAATACCCAGAAAAGCCCAGAGAGCGTTTCTAAAATGGTCGACCCCCGAAAGTGCCTAGATCCTCCCTTGAGGATCTACGCTATCCTCCCAAGGGCCACGCTGGTGCTGAATTCTACCCTCCAAAATATGGTCTCCCTCTCTCCCAAATGTCTCCAATAGGCAAGGGCTGGCCCCTTGCTCAATCTTCCGGCCTGAATCCTCCAAAATGGCTCCAATCCGGAGCTCTCCCAAGATGAACTGCGTCCCCCTCTCTCAAGACTGCACAGTCCCTCTATGCTTTGCTCCTCCATGAATGCAACCACCGGTCCTCCTGCAAAAATGCTGATAGAATACCTCACCCGACCAAGCACTCGAAGTCTCCCGGGGCTGAGGGTGGGATCTCTGCACGGAGACACCTGGTGTACTAAACAGTACTGCAGACAAGCTAAACAACTAGCGTGCTCCAAGTCGAATGACAAGCTCCAATATGCATAAACATGAATGGCCAAATGAAGAGGCTCTCCTCCCTTTTATCACGATGGGCCTCTCTCAACCCTAGGCCCCACCATCTCCTACGCGCCCCTTGGCCCATGCTGCCCCTCTCAACTGCGTGAGGTAGGCCCCATTTTGCCCACGTGGTCTATGTCCTCCTCTCCCTGCGCTGTCCACGTGGTCACTAGGCCCCACTTCCTCAAATACGATGTGGACTTTAGGAAGATACTTTATCCTAAGTGAGTTATTTAATATTTCACCCACTTTATTCATGCTCCAACTAAAATAAGGCAAAATTGGTCAAAATTAATATTTCCAATTAGCTATTGCTAATTGGGAATATTACAGTCTAGGCCCAAATTTTCCTGAGAAAGTTAAAAGGAAGATTGTATTGGGCACAAATTTGCTATTGTAGTGATTGATTTCTCATTTTATTTCCATTGCATTTTATTTTCTGAGTTAATAACCATTGTGTTTATTTTATCAACAATTTCAGAAATATTTGATATAAATATTTTATAGGTTTTTAAATAAATCAGATATGGTATAAAAGAATTAACAAAAATTATAAAAGAAGCTTAAGGGAGAGGAGGAAGACACATTGAATGCTTGGGAGAGAGATTTTCTCTAGGCATACTGAAGTGAAGAGAAAGGTGTGCAATGAGGTGATTTCTAGAGAAGGATTAGAGAAGGCTTAGTTTGTGGAGAGAGGAGGCCAGGACTTGGAGAGGCTGAAATTTTCGAGGGGTTAGGTTTTTCCATCCAAGCTTGCTCAAGAGGAGGAGGACGAATTTCTCTAGTGTGCATGGGGCCGTATAGGTTGAGGAGGAGGTCGAATTTGCACGTGGAGGCCGAGTTATTTATTTTTAGAACCGAGAATTTCCAGTGGGCTAAATTCTTCACATGGCTAAAATTCTCAAGTGGCTGAAAAACTAGGTTCTATTGTGTTGTATTTTTTGTGTATTCTCTTGAGGTTCATTTTCCATCTTAGGGGATTGCTAATTTTTCTTAGTAGGAGAATTTGTTGGGCAATTTTTTGTTTTGTTTTGTGACTTATTTTCTATTAAATTTCCGCTACAATTGTTTAAGTGAAATGCATGTATATCTTTTAATCAATAGTTTTCAGAAAAATCAATTTGCCAGGGTGAATATAATTTTATGTGTATAAAGTAATTGCTGAGAATATGTAATATCCCGAAAGGGAGATGGACAGCAATACAAGCATACGACAATATAGAAAATGCCAGAAATAGAACATAAAGCAAATACTCATAAAAATGCCGGGAATGCTAAGCCATTTTATTAATCTGAGAATATAAAGAAATACAATAGATGATCGGAATGATAGCACCTATTCTTGCTCAAGGCAAGTGGAGAACTCTCTCAGAAAGACAGAAAATGGCTGCTCTAAGAAACTGCGTCCCAGCTGCTGGAAATCTGTCGTAAAACTGCTGCTGCTGGAATAGACTGAAAACTAGGGGTTGATCCCCTTGTCGGAATGAGCTGAAAATTTGCGGACCACTTGTACTCACCAACCCGGACAAAACCTAGAAACCATATAAAAAATGGTAAGCCTCCGAAAATCACCAGAAAGTCCCTCCTCAAGGAATTACGCTGCCCTCCAAGGCTCAGCGCAGATGCCAAATGATAATAGCTGAAACAGTGCCACAAACTCCTCGGGAAACCTCCTACTGGCAAAGACTGATCCTCCACTCCGGATATCAACTGAAACTCCTGCAGAAACTCCGCAACGGAACACCTCCAAGTAGAACTGCGTCCTCTCTCCCAGGGACTGCGTAGTCACAAGAGAAGCCCAGCTCCTCAGCAAAACAACCAACCAAACCTCCCGCTAAAGACTGAAGAAATGACCTTACCCGAGCAGGCACTCGAAGTCCCTTGGGGCTAAGGGTGAGATCTCCGACCGGAGACACTCAACGCACTAAACAGTGCTGCAGACAGGCTAAACAGCCAGCGTGCTCAAGAAGACAAAAGTCTAGCTCAAATATCATCAACAACAAGAATGCCAAATGAGAAGGCTCTCCCACCTTTTATAACGCTGGCCCCTCTCCAAAACCCTAACGTGGTCTCCCTCTCCTCCACGTGCTCTTCCTCCATCTGCGCAGAAGCTCCTAGAGGCTACGTGGCCCCCCTCCTCTGCGTGGTGTTGGACCCCCATGGCTCCCCATAAGTTATAACGTTGTGCTACTAGGGAAACACTTTATTTTATTTAAGTGAGTTAGACCCCTCCTCTCACTTTTTATTTATTAATAAACTATAGTCGGCAAAACTATACAAAAATCGAATATTCCAATTCGCTGTTGCTAATTTGGAATATTACAGAATATTAAATTAGATCATTGTAAAATTAACACAGATCAACTTCAATGAAAATTTGAATAGATGTAAACATTGCTAGCGCCTTGTTATATAATTGAAAGCAATAAACATACCCAAAGGTTCCAATGGCCTTGTGGGAGTTGGCATTCCAATATTCAAGAGGCACACTAGGTAACCTTAACAAGATTGTGCAATGAACATTAGGTCATTTATGCAAAACTATCCAACATGTGAATGAAAGAGAATTGAAATTCATGAAGGATAAGAATTATATAAGTGATAATGAATGAATTGATGATTGATGATTTAAATGAGTCTTGTGATGAGATACTTGTATACATTAATTAGTTGTGTGATGAACGAGTGTGTCCCTAGTTAGGTATGCCCTTTAGCTTGCTTTTATTTTTATTATCATTAATTTATCATTGTTATTATCATATTTTATATTCATTACATTTCCTCTCCCTTCAAAATGTTTTTTCATCAAAACATTTAATGTATAAATCTAAGTTTTTGTTCTGACTTGCAATACCTTCTCATGATTCTTCACTTAAAGTTGTTTGTTGAAGACATGAGAGAATATGATCTTCGAAGCACTAGCAAAATTGTTGAATTGTAAGAGGGTTAGACCAACCTAATTTAAAACTTTGAAGAAATTGTGCTTTTATAGGGTTCTTGGATAGAAATTTTCGCATTGTGATTCCTAAGATTATTTATATTTTGAGACCCAATTGCATTGGAATTAATATTCTCCGAATAGTAGTTTGAATATTGTCTTTGTTCTATACAATGTTGATAGATTGGTTTATTAAAATGTTGGTGTTTGTTATTAGGATTTGATAAGGTGTCCTTGTAACATGATTTTTCCTTTTCGTACTTGTAGTGTTATCTTGATTCACTTTTACTGTTATGTTTTCTTCATAAAGTTTTGTTGCTTTGTTGATTATTGAATATATATTAGTAGAGGCACTTGGATTTCAATCTCTTGTACTTTGATGTTTGAAGATATCCCTATTTCCATTGTCTCCTTGTCGACCATAGCTTCTTTACTTGCAAGTTGCTATAGATTTTTCTTCTTGTGTCTTATTTTCATTTTTTTAATGTCTCAATTTGTGCGATCAAGCTTTTATTGTGATTTTTAAGGTTAGAAGTTTCTTCATCTTTGTTCATGACAACCTTGCCAAGTTCATCTTGAAGATCTTGCTTTTTTTGTAATGACTTGTGATTATCTTGTAGGATTATATTTGATACATCTTTCAAGTCTTCAAATGGGGGAATTTCTAAGCAGTGTTCATAACTAATGAGCACCCAAATTGACATCGTTTCAACACCATTCACCTCCTTTTGATACCTTTTTTCCACCTCCATACCATCTTATAACCTATTTTACACACAACGATGCATTTTTGACAAAGGTACAATATTTCTTTGATTATAACACTTTTAGTGTTCATTCTTATATATGTTGATTGGAGTAGAGAGGTAAGGGTTCTGCTTATCTAAGTGCTAATACAAGCAAAAGAACTTAGAAGATTGCCACTTTAGCAAATTATGAATTTGTTTAACTATTTCCTAAAGGTAGGAAAGTAAAAAATTTCTAACTTATGATTTAATCTTAACCATTGATCACGATTTAATCTTAGCTGTTGAGGAAGATTAGGGTTGAGATCAAAATTATAAGAAAAGATGGAGTGAGTTAGTGGCAAGTCAATTGAGCACAAGCAAGTGTGAGAGATCATCGAAGGAGGAGCCGAGGGTTTCTCAGATCGTAAGACTCAACATCGTAGCAGAAGAAATCGAGTGAGGGCTGAGCTCTTACATCCCAACACATTTTTTCCATTCGCACGTGTGCACATGAGAGTAGTATTACGCTCACACGTGTGGGTCGATTAACTGTTTTGCATAGGAATTTTGCAGATCTAGTGCACAAGAAGGGGAATTGATTTGGTTGGAGGGTAATCAATTATTTTCATGTGATATAAGAGAAGTTTCTCCCTTGTTGTAATTCTCAGAAGAGAATCCTTTTTTGAAGAAAATAATAAATGTTGAAATTTGGTTACCGCAGGATAGGTGGTTCCCTAAGGCTTTGATTTTTGGCCTAGGGAAAAGCGTCCAAAGAATTTAATTTTTCTTCTAAAGTGGCTTTATAAAGTTATAAAGTAAAATCTAATTTAAAAGTGACTTTAAGTGAAAAAGTTATTAAAGTCTAATTTTAAAGTGACTTTAATAAAGTTAGTGCAAAATTAGAAAGGAAAAGTGACTTTGGAAATAAATGACTAAGTGGGTCTTTATTAAAGTGGGGTGAATTAAAAAATAGAAAGTGAGATTTAAAAGAGCATTTAATCTCAGCCCTAGATTTAAAGCTATTTCAGCCATTGGATTTGGAGATAACCCAAAAGTCACTTAGAGTTCTATTAAAGGAGGAAAATGAGAGAAAAGGTCATTCATTCATTAATTCTTTCATGAGCAGATTGAGAGAAGGAGAAGGAGAAAACTGAAGAGAATTTTCTGAGTAGTGAGAAGGAGGGTAGCAGCGCTAACTTTCAGCAAATCCGTACAGTAGGGCAGAGCATGAAGTTCGAGGCAAGTGGGCACGAATTTCGAGGAGAGAAAACTGCAGATTTCGAGGGAGGCCGTATAGCCATTTCGGCACTGTTTTCGAGGCTGTTCATACAGTTTTGAAGGTTGTAATTTCTGCTGTAATTTTTTTGTTTTGTGGGCAGGAAAACCGAAGTGGAGTTTGGCACGATTTTTGAGACAAGTTTTGTTTCGAAGTTGCTGTAATTTTTTTTGCTGTGTAAATTTCTGCATCACTGTAAAAGCAATATTCAGAAAATAAAGAGAAGCTTTCGAACTGGTTTTCCCCAAGAGTTGTAGGGGGTTTTTCCAGGGTCATGTTGACCAAAAATCACCGTGTTAAAATGTTTTGTGTGGCTGTTTTAGTCTGCTGATTTTTATTTCTGCAATTTCCAGCACTGTGAAAATTTTCTAAAATTTGTGTTTTCAGAAAATATTTATTTTCCAGCTTGTTGAATGTAAGGCTATGGGAAAGGGCATTTAACTATTTGGAGAAATAAGGTGAAACTGAAAACCAGGGTGGGAAAATAGAAATTTCTACATGTTATCAGAGCTTGAGTGCTGAAAGTGCAGTTTGGGATAGCAAAGAGAAAAATTACAGGTTGCTGATTTTTCACTCAGAAAATTTCAGCAAGCTAATTTTTCACACAGAAATTTTATCTTTACTACAATAGTGCTATTTTCAGTTTTTTAGGACAACAAGGATGTCATTGGGATTGAGGGTGGAAGATAGGTTGGATGGGCATAGTAATTACAACGTTTGGAGAGAAAGAATGCAAAGCATCTTCGAGGAGGGAGAAGTCTGGGATATCATGGTTCATACCCAACAGTAGCCTGTTAATGTGCCTACTGATGCTGTTCAGTTGGCAGCATTTAATAAAAAAAATAACAAGGGAAAAAGGCTGATTCTGGATGGTATTAAAGACCATGTGATTCCTCATGAGAGAGGAAAGAGACATGCTCATGAGATGTGGTCTGCCTTGACCAATCTCTACCAGGGTACCAATGAGAACAAAAAGATGCTCTTAAGGGAGAAGTTGAAGACCATTAAGATGGGGAAGAATGATAGTGCAACTGGTTATCTCACAAAGATAACTAATGTGAGATGCATTGGCAGCAGTTGGAGAGGTCATTCCAAACACTGAGTTGGTGCAGATTGCAGTGAATGGCCTTCCTACTTCATGGCTGAATTTTGTTGATGGGGTTTGTGCACGTGAGACCCTTCCCACATGGGAGAGGTTTTGGGATGATTGCATTCAGACAGAGATCAGGAAGATTCAGCTTGGGGCAGCCAAGCCAGTTGAGCAGGATGAGGATGTAGCATTGTTGGTTGGAGGCAAGAGAGGCAAAGGCAAGAAGCATGCTTCCACAAGTGGTGGTGGGGGCAAAGGAAAAAGTAAAGGTAAACAGGAGAACACGCAGAAGGACTACTCCAAAGTGAAGTGTTGGAGTTGTCAGAAGATGGGACACTATGCAGTTGTTTGTCCGGAGAAGAAGAAGAAAGGGAAGAACCAGACCATGGCAGCATCAGTAGAGATTGAGGACTTTTCAGATAGATTTGACCGAGAGTTTGGGTTCAGTGCTTGTGAGTCCACTAGTGCAGGATCACCTGCCACGAAGGTTCAGAGGGAGCATGCATTTCCCTCGACTAGCGGAGCATCTTCGGGTATCTGGTATGTGGACAGTGGGGCTTCACGTCATATGACAGGAGTCCGTGAGTACTTCTTAGAGCTTTCAGAGAGTGGCACTGATATAGAGGTAGTACTCAGTGATGACAGTGTTGTTAGAGCAGTCGGTGTGGGGACACTGACATTTGATAGGGAACCCAAACCTCCCTTGAAGGTGTCAGATGTTTTATATGTGCCAGGGATGAGGAAGAACCTCATATCCGTCTCAGCATTGGAGGACAGAGGGTATGAGATATTGTTCAGGAGAGGACAGGCGCTGATATATCTTAGGGGTACTCCAGCTGAGTCAGCTAGAGTGATAGGTGTACGACATGCAAAGGTGTACAAGTTTGCATTTTAGCCCCTTATGGCATTGAGCAGTAGCACCGACAACAGAGCTAGTAGTTCTGAGCTGTGTGAGATTTAGCACCGCAGGATGGGGCGCATGTATCATGGAGCCTTGAGGACATTGCGGGAGATCACTACAGGTGTGCCAGATTTCAGTACTGATCACATTGATACATGCAGAGGATGTGCGATGAGAAAGTTTGCCAAATCCCCTTTTCCCAGTAGTGACAGCAGAGCGACTGGGATACTTGATTTGATTCATTCCGATGTGAGCGATCGGATGTCTCATTTTTCCTTGAGTGGATATGAGTATTATGTGTTATTCATTGATGGTCACTCCAGGAGGACCTGCATTTATTTCTTGAAGACCAAGAGTGAGGTCTTCAAGTGGTTTCAGGAGTTTAGAGCTCTTGTGGAGACACAGACAGGTCGGAAGATCAAGTCCCTGAGGTCGGACAATGGAGGTGAGTACACCCTTGGAGAGTTTGTTGAGTATTGTGCGGAGGCAGGCATTAGGAGGGAGTATGTGGAGTTCGATGAAGCCTTCATACCCCCCCCAGAACGGGGTTGCGGAGAGGAAGAACGTATCCATCATTGCTATCGCCAAAGCCATGTTAAGTGACTGTGGGTTACCTTGTTTTTGTGGCGTAGCCCTGCACACCGCCGCGTATACTCGCGTAATAGACTCCGCATCGTGCCTTGGGGCATGTGACTCCAGAGGAGGCTTTTTCTGGGAAGAAGCCTGATGTTGGTCACTTCCATATCTTTGGGTGTATTGCGTACTCCTACGTACCCAAGGAAAAGAGGACCAAGCTAGAGCCCACCGCAGAGAAGGGTATCTTTGTGGGCTATAGTGAGATCTCGAAAGCCTTTCGGGTTTATATTCTTGCTTCGAGGAAAGTTGTTATCAGGCGGGATGTGAGATTCGAGGAGGACCGGGCTTTCAGGAGGTCACGGGAGTTAGAGTATCTGGATCAGCCAGACCCTCAAAGCAGCTACTGAGTCACTGTGCTGCAGATCCAAGAGGGCAGATCGGTAGGATCCCAGAGGTACATCTATGACGATGTTCAGTCCGTCGGCCGAGGCGTGGCTCGCAGTCGCAGGGTGGAAGCCGGCAACATGCAAGAAAGGGGCCCGTCGCAGTAGTTCACTAGGGAGTCCACCGATGGACAGTTCACACGGTACTTCAGCATCTACAGGTTCAGGTTTAGGCAGGAGGACAGCAGACAAACAGTCAGGAGTTCATACTTCTTATGAGGAGGAGGAGTTTCATTCTCTAGTGGGAGAGGTGTGCTCAGGGAAGAGGAAGCCCAAGTGGCTTTAGGATACCTTGAGAGAGGCTACATCTGTTGCTGCGCCTACGAGGCCGATCAGAGAGAGCAGACCACCTGAGAGGTTTTGTAGCTATATGGCAATGGTTGCCAACATCATTGACTTTGGAGCTCTCTAGTTAAGGAGACATACTGGTCAAAGAAGTCCGGAAAGAAGCCCTAAGATGAGTATTCTCTATCATGAAGAACGATGTTTGGGAGGTGGTGGCCGAGTGTCCGAGGGCAACTTTGGTGACTTCAGATGGCTTTGGACAAGCATGTCGCGTATGGCAACATTGAGAAATTCAAAGCAAGGTTTGTGGCTAGAGGGTTCTCCTACATAGAGGGAGTAGATTATGAGGATACCTTCACTCCCATGGCTCGATATACTTCGATCCACTCCATTATATCGATAACAACAGAGATGGGTTGGAAGATCCACCAAATGGATGTGAAGACCACATTTCTCAATGGCTTCATACAAGAGGAGGTGTACATTGATGGGCCCACAGTGATTTGAGGTGCATGTGGGAAGGAGTCTTATGTGTGGCAGATCGAAGAAGGCTTCTCATTGGTCTTCGAAGTAAAGCTCCAAAAGTTGGTACCTGCAGATAGATACATACTGCAGAGATGGTTTCACAAAGAGTGAGGCAGTATCCGAACTTATATCATTGTGATGGGGGTGAGGAGCCTCATTCTCGTGGTAAGGCCGTATGTGGATGACTTGGCTTACGGTGTAGAGAGACTCATAGAGCACTCCAAGAGATCATGCGTCGAGTTTGAGATGAAGGACATCGGCTTGATGCATTACTTTTTGGGTTTGGAGGTGTGGCAGGAGGAGGGTCATTTCTTCCTGGGGCAGGGGAAGTATATTGTGGACATCCTTGGTAGATTCCACATGGAGGATTTTAAACCCATGTCGACACCGATGATCACCAACTGGAAGAAGCTTCATGCTTCGGATTCCAAGTTGGTGGATCCCACATTGTACAAATAGCTGATTGGTTCCTTGATGTATTTGGTCAACACTAGACTAGATATTTGTTTTGCAATTAACACGATGAGTCAATTTATGTGTGAGCCTAGGAAGGTTCACTGGATTGCTGCAAAACACATTTTGCGATATTTGCAGGGGACAGTGGAGTATGACATGGATTATAGGCAGGGGGATGGAGTGAGATTGGTAGGTTACACTAATTCTGATTGGGCAGGTTGTGCTTCTGATAGGAAGAGCACCCTCTGTGGTGCCGTTTTTGGGTTGGGTTCGGCAGTTGTGTCATGGTTCAGCCGAAAGCAGCAGTCAGTAGCATTGAGTTCAGCGGAAGCAGAGTATATGGCAGCCAGTCTAGCTAGTTGTGAGGTCATCTGGCTTCGCAAGATGTTGTTTGGCTTATTTGGTCAGCCGTTGAGACCTTCAGTGATTTACTGTGATAATCAGAGTTGCATTAAACTCACGGAGAATCCAGTATTCCATGATCGGTCAAAGCATATCGGCATCAGATATCACTTCATCAGAGATTATGTGCAGAAGGGAGCTGTGAAGCTCGAATATATTCCCACTGATGAGTAGGTCGCAGATATTCTTACCAAAGCCTTACCACGGGGCAAGCATGTCTACTTCAGAGATAAGATGGGTGTGGTGAGGAACACCTTCCTTGGAAAGAGGGAGTGTTGAAATTTGGTTACAGGAGGACAGGTGGTTCCCTAAGGCTTTGATCTTTGGCCTAGGGAAAAGTGTCCAAAAGAATTTAATTTTTCTCCTAAAGTGGCTTTATAAAGTTATAAAGTAAAATCTAATTTAAAAATGACTTTAAGTGAAAAAGTTACTAAAGTCTAATTTTAAAGTGACTTTAATAAAGTTAATGTAAAATTAGAAAGGAAAAGTGACTTTGGAAATAAATGACTAAGTGGGTCTTTATTAAAGTGGGGTGAATTAAAAAATAGAAAGTGAGAGTTAAAAGAGCATTTAATCTTAGCGCTAGATTTAAAGCTATTTCAGCAATTGGATTTGGGGATAACCCAAAAGTCACTTAGAGTTCTATTAAAGGAGGAAAAGGAGAGAAAATGTCATTCATTCATTAATTCTTTCATGAGCAGATTGAGAGAAGGAGAAAGAGAAAGCTGAAGAGAATTTTCTGAGTTGTGAGAAGAAGGAGGGCAATAGCACTAAGTTTTAGCAAATCCGTATAGCAGGGCAAAGCACGAAGTTCGAGGCAAGTGGGCACAAATTTCGAGGAGAGAAAACTGTAGATTTCGAGGAAGGCCGTACAACCATTCCTGCACTGTTTTCGAGGCTGTTCGTACAGTTTTGAAGGCTGTAATTTCTGCTATAATTTTTCTGTTTTGTGGGCACGGAAACCGAGGTGGAGTTTGGCACGGTTTTCGAGATAAATTTTGTTTCGAAGTTGCTGTAATTTTTTTTGCTGTGTAAATTTCTGCATCACTGTAAAAGCAATATTCAGAAAATAAAGAGAAGCTTTCGAACTGGTTTTCCCCAAGAGTTGTAGGGGGTTTTTCAAGGGTCATGTTGACCAAAAATCACTGTGTTAAAATGTTTTGTGTGGCTGTTTTAGTCTGCTGATTTTTATTTCTGCAATTTCCAGCACTGAAAATTTTCCAGAATTTGTGTTTTCAGAAAATATTTATTTTCCAGCTTGTTGAATGTAAGGCTATGGGAAAGGGCATTTAACTATTTGGAGAAATAAGGTGAAACTGAAAACTGGGGTGGGAAAATAGAAATTTCTACAATAAAGACACAACATTGCAGGTTTTCCCCGAAGTTGGGGTTTCCTAGGTATATCTTGTGTTCTATGTGTTGATGTGTTTGTCTTCTAATTTATGTTCTGTTGTGCATGTTAAGTTAGAAAACTTAGTGTATTTGTGATTTAAGTTTCCAAAATATCAGTTATTTGTGTTTCAGGGTTTTTACACTTAAGAAAATTGCAAATCAGTTTACTGGGTTTTAAGGAAATCTAACATGGTATCAGAGCAAAGTTTGGATTGAAGACCAAGCACAAATTTTATCTTTAGGAGCAGTTTTTGCGATTTAGAGGGAACAAGTTATCAGATCGATTTGGCTGTGAGGGTTCTGAGCAGTGTGCATTGATTCTACTAGTGCGATTTGTATATAGCAGTTCGATTCTCAGTATGGCATATAAGGGTCTCATTTGAAGATAGATTGGATGATGCATCCAATTTCTGTTCATGGCATGAAAGGATAGCAATGGTGCTGGAGGAACAAGGGGTTTGGGATTTTGTTGTTATAGTCCTAGCCACACCAACAAATCCTCAACTATTGGCTCAACATAATAAAATGGATGCCAAAGCAAGAAGGATTATCCTAGAAGGAGTCAAAGACCACATTATCCCTCACCTGACTAGGAAGAAGAAAGCCAAAGAAATGTGGACTGCCGTCATTGGTCTCTATCAGGGTTCGAGCGAGGGAAGAAAGCTGGTGTTGAAAAACAAGCTCAAGAGCATTAAAATATCCAAGTCAAATTTTGTGGTTTCTTACCTCACTAAGTTTCCCAAAGTAAAGGAAGAATTGGTTGGTGTGGGTGAGACAATTCTAGATAGGGATTTGGTGAAATTTGCTTTGTTGGGTTTCACCAAGTCATGGCAAACCTTCACAGATGGGATATGTGCCCAAGAAAACTTTCTAGAATGGGAGCGTTTGTGGAGTGACTACATCCAGGAGGAGATTCGCAGACAAGCTCAAGCTAGATCTTGTGTTAAAAGTGAGGAAGATGAGTAAAATTTCGCTCTAGCTAGAAAAGGGACCAAGTCCAAGGGTAAAAAGAGTAGTGGTTGTGGTGAGCTGAGCCTGAAGGGAAAGAAGAAGAAAAAGGATCTCAATAAGATCAAGTGTTTTTCATGCCACCAGTTTGGCCATTATGCTACTAAATGTCCTAAAAGGAAGAAAGGGTCCAAGAAGGACCAAGTAGCAACCTTTGCAGAGATAGATGAGTTCTCATTTTGACGAGTTTTGACTCATTGCATGTATGGCAAGTTCAATGGTTAGCAGTTTATAGTAGTAGATAGCGGTGCATCCTGTTATATGATGGAAATACGAAGTATTTCAACAAATTGTTAGAGGACATGCAGTTCGATATTGAGATGCGAGACGATGGTAAGTACTTGGTCGAGGGTATTGGTACATTCATTTTGAGAGGGAGTCTGGAAACCCTCTATATCTCAGAGATGTTCTTTATGTACCTAGGTTCAAGAAGAATCTCGTTTTAGTTTCAACTTTGGAGGGTAAGGGGTACGAGGTGACCTTCAGACAGGGAAGATATTTTGTAAAACCCTCAGACTCCAAGGTGGCGAAGCAGATCGGGGTTAGGTACAAGATCATGTAGAAATTATAGTTTGAGACACCCACATCATTGACTAGCAGAGGAGGTCATGACTCAAGCAACAAGCTTGGAGAGTTGTGGCATATGCGCATCGGGCATTTGCACCATGGAGTAGTGAAGATTCTTAAGGAGATAACGAAAGGGCTGCCATAGTGCAATGTGGATTAACATGAGGTGTGCAAGGGTTGCACACTTGGAAAATATGCCAAGTAATCTTTTCCTAATAGAGATAATAGGGCCGAGGGTATCTTGGACTTTGTTCATTCAAATGTTTGTGATCCTTTCTCTATAGTATCCGTTAGTGGGTACAAGTACTATGTCACCTTCATTGATGTTAACTCAAAGAAGACCTGAATATTTTTCATGAAAAGAAGGATGAAGTATCCTCGAAGTTTCTGGAGTTAAAGGCATTGGTTGAAAACTAGAACGATAGAAAGATCAAGGCGATGAGGTCTGATAATGGTGGGGAGTACACCTGAAACACTTTTAGGGAGTTGTGTGCCAAGGAGGGTATTAGGAGAGAGTTGACCACACCATAATCCTCAACAGAATATGGTGGCAGAGCGCCAGAACATTGTCACAGTAGGAGCGGCCAAAGCCATGTTGCAGGACCAGGGGTTGCCCAAGTTTCTTTGGGCTGAGGTATACGATACAACAATTTTCTTGAAGAACCGGTACCCACACAGTGTGTTGGGGTGAGTTACACCAGAGGAGGCGTTTACATGGAGGAAACCAGATGTGTCTTATTTTTGTATATTCGGTAGCCTTGTGTACTTCCTTGTACTAGAGGAGAAGAAGAAGAAGTTGGAGTTCACAAAAGAGAAGGGCATCTTCGTGGGCTGCAATGAGACATCCAAGGCATACAGGGTGTACATTCTAGCACACAGGAAGATAGTTATTAGAAGAGACGTGAAGTTTGAGGAGAATAGGGCCTTGAAACAGTCCTTAGGGCGTAAGCAAATTACAATGCAGGAGGAGGAGAAACAGGCTCCCAAGTAGGAGGCTCATCCAATACCTCTGACCACAGTTGTGCATGGACAAGATGAGGACGAGAGGGACACACAAATGGAGGAGAGAGTGGAGCCCACTCATGTAATGACTCGCAGTATTGGGAGGAGAGCGAGATAGGCAGATTAGTTGATGCAAGGGGCGTAGGAGCAAGTTGGTGCTTCGATAGAGAAGATAACTACATAGATACACAAGATATATGGCACTTATGGTGGAGTTGTTGGATGCCTTTCGGTTACCAAGAAGCAGCCACTCAGCAGGGGTGGATAGATGCCATAGTGGAGGAGTATACCTCCATCATGAAGAATGATGTCTGGGAGGTGGTACCGAGGCCAAAGGGAAATTTTATGGTAGGCTCTCACTGGGTCTACAAGATCAAGCATGGAGCTAATGGGGGTATTAAGTACAAGGCAAGATTCATGGCCAAGGGGTTCTCGTAGAAAGTGGGATTTGACTATGATTAGACCTTTGCCCTAGTTGCCATGTATTCATCTGTCAGGGACTCAGGGCAGCTGCAACTATTGTAACATAGATGGGGTGGAAGATCCACTAGATGGACGTGACAACAACCTTCCTCTATGGGGTTGTTAAGGAGGATATTTACATTGAGCAGTCGGAGGGATTTGAGACATGCAACAAATAGACACGTTTGCAGACTCAAGAAATCCTTATATGGGCTCAAGCAAGCTCCACAGGCATGATATGTTCAGATAGACAATTACCTTCAGGGATTGGACTTGACCAAGAGTGAAGCGGACCCCAACCTCTACTACATTGTTGTTGGAGGTGCATGTTAGTTTTTGTTGCATCGGATGTGTTCTAGCCACGAAACTTTGTGGAGAGGCTAGAATACATGACATCTCCTGAACCCAAAAATCGTTTTTGGAAATTCCACCTAGAAGTGGCTTAATTAGATTATTAACCATTTTTTTTAATATTTCCTAAGCCTAAACTTAAGAAAACAAGTTAATTAATCATTATTAAATTTTAATTAAGTCAAGTCGAAAATAGCCTAGAAACTCACAGGGATTGATCCAGAGATGATCCTAGCCATCGATTATGTTTTAATTTGGGCCTTTGGTGCTCCAACAGAGGATTATAAGAGGAGGTCGATATGGTGATGGAGAGGACACTTCAGCAGCTCGATTTCTTGGTAGACCGATTTCTAGAGTAGTAACAGTCAGTTATCGAAGAGAGCCAGAGATCAAACCAATGAGTGAGGGGCAAAGACAGTGAGGCTGGATGAAGTATTCCAGATCCAGCGAGTGCATTTGCAGAGAGGCATAAGAGCCATAGAGAAGTTGACGCAGGGACTGCGCAACAACTTCTAGAGGCAAGTTCGATTTACTGAGAGGGAGAGACATCTTTAGTTCTTGAGGCCGGGAAGGAGTCCCAGAGTGTTGGAGAAGAATTTTCCTAGCCAGCAGAAGGAAGAATGACTTCATTAGAGACTATTCAGAGGTTTGACGTCAAGCGGGCTGCGCAGTGCACCGCGGAGGCTAACTCAAAGGGTCAGAGGGCTGAGTTTCTGATGGCAGGTTGTGCCGGGGTTTGCCTGTGGAGTGAGGAAAATTCCTCACCAGAATTTTTGCCAGTGTTTTCTCTCTGTAGGATCGCCATATTTCGGCATATAGTTGTACTCAGAATTTCTCACTGTTGCATAATAATAAAAACCCTTAGTTGCTGCACTGGTTTCCCCACATTGGGTTTTTCCGGGGACTTCTGTCCAAAAATATGTGTTATTTTTTATGTGTGCTAGCATTTCTTAGCTTCTAGTGTTTTATGCTACTGCAGTTTTATTTATGTAGATTGCAATGTGATTTATTCAGTATTTGTCGTAGCAAACAACAAATAAATTGTTAAATTAAATTAACAATTAACAATTAGGAGAATAATTTCTAGTTGCTGCAATAGGATTCCAATGTAGGAATTTTCACATGGTATCAAAGCGCAGTTGATCAACTGGAGAGCTCGGAAACGAAGGAAAGGAATTTCGTTGCTCAGCGAGGGAAGCATGCCGAAATTCCTAGGGGCAGTGCAATCTTTTTTCTAGGAGGCTGAGTTGCTTAAGGAAGTTTGATTTTTTTGAGAGAGAGGTAGAAAAATTCGATCCTTCCAGATCGAGTGATTCCAGAGGTAGAAGGAGCAACTTAGTCATTTTGTTGGGCAGATCTCTAGTTGGACGGAGAGGGTTTTGCAGCAGTACACTGAAGCAGAACCAACGTTGGGGTGGAAGAGAAAAGATCACACACGTTGAGGGAAAATTTTCTTCAAGGAACTTCTAGTCTCAAGAAGTTCGATTTTCCTTCCAGATTTGCAGTAGTTGTGAGCATATCTTCTCACTCCATAAGGGAGCACGTATAACTGAGCAACAACCAAGAAGAAGGAAAGAAGGAGTTTTTGACTTGATCAAAGATGGCCACAAATGGGTAGGATCCATGGAAGAGCAACAGATTAGATCCAATTGCTGCAAATTTCTCACATGGATCAGTATCCTTGCTACAGGGGCCCAACATAATAAGTAGCAGAAGGATCATAGTGTCAGCAGGTGCAGTCATTCATTCTGATGACAACTGCATTACTAGTTGCAGTCAGTACCCGGGAGATAGTTGTAGAACTAGTTGCAGTGACAAAGGCAATGCAAGTTGCCCAGTTGCAGGATGCAGGTGCAGTTCCAGCCAGAAGATTCCTAGTGCAGAGCTATGCAGTCCAGTTTCCAGTACAGGAGGATAGTGCAAGTTGCCAGGAGGTAGCAAAGGGACTTCACATAGGGAGATCGAGACTCAGGGGGAGTCTAGTTTCAGAGGGAGCAACCCTATGTAAACTAGTACTTCAGGATCTGAGAAGATTAGACTGATTATTGCAGTAGTTGTAGAAGCAGTGCAGAAGCATCAACAAAGCAGTAGTGGCAACAATACGAGTAGAGAAAACTTCGCTATGTTCACCGATATACCTCCAGGACTGAAGTGGGGTGACTTGGTGCTGTAGCCCTAGAGCGCTACAGATGGGTAGGATCCTTGAGGAATCCACCTCTTGGATCAATACCTTGCTACGGGGGCCCACAATATTTAGTAGCGGGATGGATCAGTGATAATTAATGCAGTCAGATGTCAGAGTGACAGTGCAGAGGCTAGTAGCAGTCAGGACTCGGGTGACAGATGCATCATACTGATCACAGAGGATTCAGTATTTTGGATTTTTTTCAGTTGCAGATGTTGCAGTAGCAGCAACAACAGAGTTGCAGTGCAAATACAGTGTTGGCAACAATTCAGCAGGGTCAACAACAACATAGATGCAACGCATATTAGATGTGCGCAGTGGTTGGTGGACATCAGTAGCCAGACATCAACAGCGTGACAGGAGATGATGCAGAGACAGTGTGTTGCTAAAGGGTGTGCATCAGCACTAGAACACATTCCTCACTAAGAGGGAGTGTTAGTTTTTGTGTTATCGTATGTGTTCTACCCACGAAACTTTAGGGAGAGGCTAGAATACATGAGATCTTCAGAACCCAGAAATCGTTTCTCGAAATTCCGCCTAGAAGTGACTTAACTATATTATTAACCAATTTTTTAAATGTAAACTTAGGAAAACATGTTAATTAACCAATATTAATTAAGTCAAGGCGAGAATAGTCTAGAAACTCACACGGATCGATCCAAAGATGATCCTAGCCATCGATTATGTTCTAATTTTGGCCGTTGGTGCTCCAATAGAGGATTATAAGAGGAGGTCGATATGGTGATGGAGAGGACACTTCAACAGTTCGATTTCTTGGTAGATTGATTTCCAGAGTAGCAACAGTTAGTTGCCGGAGAGAGCCATAGATCAAAGCAGTGAGTGAGGGGCAGAGACAGTGAGGCTGGAGGAAGTATTCTATATCCAACGAGTGCATTTGAAGAGAGGCAGAAGAGCCAAAGAGAAGTTGACGCAGGGAATGTGCAATATCTTCTAGAGGCAAGTTTGGTTTGCTGAGAGGGAAATACATCTTCAGTTTCCGAGGCTGGGAAGGAGTCCCTGAGTGTCAGAGAAGAGTTTTCCCAGCCAACAGAAGGCAAAACGACTTCATTAGAGAAGAGTTCGAGGCTTAACGTCAAGCAAGCTGCGCAGTGCAGCGCAGAGGCTGACACAGAGGGTCACAGGGCCGAGTTTCTAAAGGCAGGTTGTGTCGGGGTTTGTTTGTGGAGTGAGGGAAATTCCTCACCAAAATATTTGCTAGTATTTTTCTCTATAGGATTGCCAGATTTCGACATCCAGTTGTACTCAAAATTTCTCACTGATGCATAATAATAAAAACCCTTAGCTGCTGTATCGGTTTTCCCGCATTGGGTTTTTTCGGGGACTTTTGTTGAAAAATAATTGTGTTATTTTTTATTTGTCCGTGTGTGCTAGCATTTTTCAACTTCCAACGTTTTATTCTTCCGCAATTTTATTTGTGTAGATTGCTCTGTGATTTATTCAGTATTTTCTGTGGCAAACAACAAATAAATTGTTAAATTAAATTAGCAATTAGGAGAATAATTTCCAGTTGCTGCAATAGGTTCCAGTTTTAGGAATTTTCACAGTTCGTTGCTTATTCTAGTGCTATATGTGGACGATTTGATTTTAATGGTGTAGAACTCATCTAGAAGTGCAAGAGAGATCTTGTAGGTGAGTTGGAGATGAGGGATATGAGGTTGATGCACTATTTCCTTGGGCTGGAGGTTTGGCAGGGTGGTGGGGAGATCTTTGTGGGACAGGGAAAGTATGATTTATGGATTTCGAGGAGGGGTTTAACATGTAGGATTGTAGTCCCATGACCACGCCACTAGTTGCAAATTGGAGGAAGGTGGATACATCCAGATCAGAGCAAGTAGATCCTACACTCTACCGTAAGATGATTGGGTTGCTGATGTATTTGGTGAACATACAACCAAATTGCTCGAGCCTACCAGAGCGCATTGGGTTGCTGCCAAGGACGTGTTGAGATATCTCAAGGGGACATTAGAGCATGGGATTGTGGTATAGACAAGTTGATGAGTTGAAGCTTGAGGGCTTCACTGATGCAAATTGGGCAGGGCGCTGCACAGACAATAATAGCACATCGGGTTGCACATTCAGTGTTGGATCAACCACTGTTTCTTGGTTCAACAAAAAACAGAGATTAGTCCCATAGAGCTCAATCGAGGCTGAGTACATGGCTGCCAGTTTGGCAGGGTGCAAATCTATTTGGTTGAGGAAGCTTCTCGTGGGATTGTTCAGGACAAAGTTGGAGCCTACATTGATGCACTCTGACAATCAGAGCTGCATCAAGCTCACTGCAAATCTAGTGTTTCATGATCACTCAAAGCACTTTGGCATACATTATCACCACTTCATAAATATTGTTTAGAGAGGTATAGTTTCACTCTAGTATGCACCAGCAAAGGAGCAAACAACAAACATTCTGACCAAGGCTTTGCCTGGGAACATATTTGTTTACCTGGAAGAGAAGTTAGGTGTAGTGCAAAACACCTTCTTCTCTAAGAGGGAGTGTTGATTGGAGTAGAGAAGTAAGGGTTCTGCTTGTCTAAGTGCTAAGACTAGCAGAAGAACTTAGAAGATTGCCACTTTAATAGAATATTAATTTATTTAACTATTTTCTGAAGTTAGGAAAAATAAAAAATTCGTAAGTTAACTTATGATGTAATCTCAGCCGTGGGTTGATTAGCTAATCTGTGTGGGAATTTTCGAGTTCCAATGCATAGGAAGGGGAATTGATTTGGTTGGAGGGTAATTGAGTATTTTCTTGTGATATAAGGGGGGTTTCTCCCTTGTTGTAATTCTTAGAAGAAAATCCTTTGCTGAAGAAAGTAATAAAAGCACACAACATTGCAGGTTTTCCCCGGAGTTGGGGCTTCTTGGGTATATCTTGTGTTCTATGTGTTGATATTGTTTGCATTCTGATTTATTTTCCATTGTGCATGTTAAGTTAGAAACTTCAATGTATTTGTGATTTAAGTTTTCAGAATATTAGTTATTTGTGTTTCTGGGTTCTTACACTTAGAAAATTGCAAATTAGTTTACCGGGTTTTAAGGAAACCTAATAGTGTATTAGGAAACAACTTGCCTTTTATACTAACTAATACTAATTTATGAGAAATAGTTTAGAAAGATCCATACAAGTACCCTTGGAGGCGACAACAAAGGATTTGAAGAAGTTCAGTTGCTACAACACCCTAGATTGCATTGTTGCAACACCTCCATCATGTCATTGCTGCAACACCCTACTAATGTTGCAAGCTTGCAACATGTTGGCGAGCCTCTTGTTAAGGTGTTACCGTTGGTATATGGGGAAGTATTGGCCATGGACTATGCCTATGAGGCTATGAGTCAAGCAAAGGAGTAGATATGAGCAACCAACAAGGTTAGAGTAGGTAAGTATGGGCCCATTTGGGAGATCGTTGATAATAAATGGAACAATAAACTCCATCACCCTATACATGTAGCTGGGTATGTCTTGAACTCAAGTTATCATTACAAAGCTTGGTTAGGAGAAGATTAGATTGGAGAGGTCAAGGATGGGTTGTATGAGTGCTTGGTGTGCATGGTCCCTGATGAGTCTGGATATTTAGAAGTACATTGACAAATCAATGCTTTCGCTAAGGCCACAAGTACGTTTGGTAAAAACCTAACAAATTGCAAGAGATGCCGACCAACTAGGCTAGCAATTCCATTTTTTTTAAGGTTTAATTGTTTAAAATTCAACCTATAAATGCTTTATTTTTTAATAAAATTCATAATCTAAATTGTTGAACGTTGAACTAAATTTAGTATTTGTCTTTGCAACAGATTGGTGGGAGTAATTTGGCAGCCAATGTCCTCAATTGCAAAAGTTTGCAGTTAGAGTCCTTAGTCAAACTTGCAGTGCTTCTATGTGCGAGTATACTTGATCTATTTTTCAGTAGATTCACACGAAGAAAGGAAACCATTTGGAACGAAAACAATTGGATGATCCCATTGTGTTGGATGATATTTATCCAACTTCAGAATGGGTAGAAGAGACTCATTTGGTAAAGTTTGATGTTGATTTTGATGTTGATGCCATGGAGATTTGCAGGGCTGATCCTAATGCAGATCCAAGAGTCAGACTAGGAGTTGAAGGATGCGAAGAAGCAAGCATGGCAAATGCAAGCACTAGTTATGCAACTCGGCCAACTCGTGCTTTTGCTAGGCCTAGTGCTACTACTACTATTACTGAGGTTGCAAATGTCCTTGAGGTGTCTGAGGAATCTGAAGACCTTGAGCCATAGGATGTTTATGTAGCTCCTGCTCTTGATCCCATTTTTAGTAGTGGGTTATGAGCTTGATGAGTGTTCTTGTTGATCACAGGGTTTCTGGGGAGCGGCTCCCCCCCCCTCTTCGAATTGCTCACGGAGTGTGCTTCGAGTGGGAACGAATAAGGAGCGACTCGGGAGCGCGTGCCCAATATTCGCTCCTGCAGTGGAAATTCACCCACGTCGTGCTCTTGCAAAAAAAAATTCCCTCGTTTTTTTCACAAAATTTGTCACAAATGTTCCAAACACAAATTTTTTTCAAAGAAACAAGTTTTTTGAGTGGGGAATCCTTTTATTCAAGCTTATGGCCCTAGTATTGATATGAAATTCATGGTAATGTTAAATTCTTAAAGTAAAAGTGACATTCTCCTTTATCTTTCATTTTCATCCTTTTACTTAAATTTTTAACGTTACCATGAAATGACTTAGGATGTTTGAGAGTGGTTCCAACCTCATTGGATTTCATATGGAGAAAGTAGAATTTTAGATCTCACTCAAAATCTAGGAGACTTATCAATTTTTCAGGATTTCAGGATTGGGGGGATTGCAATGTTTCCATTGGATTTTGTGATGTACTACAGTATGGGACTCATATTTAATCAAGAGCACCAAGCCCTCTATGTACCTTCATGTTAGTGGCATTGGTTGTCGAACTCCTCTATTATGATCCTACTAAAAATGTACCCATCACTCAAACAAAATCTTGACTTGACATGCTACATTTTTCTATCTTATGCTAATTGCTTAGAGGGGGATATTAATGACAAATCCCAAGATAGGCAATGATTTTTATGATATGTAGCTATTTGTTGTAGCATGTTTTTTTTGGATGCTAGAGGCCATTTAGAGCCTATTTGTTGATGTATTTTTAGTTCAGAGACGGATTACACTCGATGCTCTTTTGGTTATGTGCACCCTTACATGCTATATAAATGAGAACTTGTAACCTGTGGACGTGGTTGGTGAAGATTATAACTTCTGGATGATTGATGTTATGTGGTATAATCCATGTTTTTATGCTTTTTATTTTTAATTCATCATTCTACATGCTTTTGTTGACATATATGCATCAAAAAATATAAAAATATATATTATATAAAAATTCACTCCTAATTTGCTCCCAAACTAAGAGCTTTTGAAAATATTGCTCCCCGCCCCCGCTCCCGCTCCCGCTCCCACTCCTGCTTCTGCCCCTGCTTCCAAGTAACCTTGGTTGATCATTGATTTATAGTAGGCTAGTGGCCTAGTAGTTTGTCGCATTGTTTTTGGACTTTAGAGGCCATTTAGAACCTCATTGATTATGTATTTTGTTGCTGATATGTTTTTACTATTGCACTTAGTGTCGTTTTGATATTTCACCCTTACATGGTATATAGATGAGCAAATTTTTGCATATTTTGTCTCTAATGGTTTGGAACAATGTTGCATTAAGCGGGGGCCTTTTTTGGAAGCGGGGACACGGAAGCGTCATTTTCCAAAAATTTAGGAAGCGAAGCGTCTCAGAAGCGTCTACTATATATATATTGCATTTATATTCAAAACAAACATCCCAAATACCGAATTAGTTGTAGAAGACATGAAAACATGTATATTTTTACATAAATCAAGATAGATATGGCATCCATGATTCCATTGTACATCAATGATTAATTATTCGAGCATCAACCATCTAGATTCTAGCAATTACAAACATACATCAAATTTTTAAGCATATTGTAAAACATAAAACATAAAGCATATTATCTAGCAAGTGGGCGACTATCAACATTAGTCATGTCCAAAATTCAAATAATATTGTTTACAAAATAGGCCACTTGGCCACCACCAAGACAAAAAAGTTCAAATTCACAACAAGCCTACAAGTCTAATCTATTACAAAAGTAGTAAATTGTGAATATATCTACTAATCTCTCCTCCTTCCACCACGAAGAGTGCGTGGTAGTGGGCCTCCACGTGGTGGCAATGAAGAAGATGGTGGCTGTGGAAGTTGTGGCACTGAAACTGGTGAAGATGAAGCCCCTGCTGTTGGTGTTGAACCATTGAACTTGGGAACCAAGGGACCAGATGGGGGTGGCATCTCAACTCGATCATCATCATCCCGGATAAGAGCATCCTCTAATTGCTCTAATCACAACACTCCATCCTCCAAATTGAGCTCCTCTGGATTCTTGTCCCAAACCTTAAGACCTTTATTACTCTTTGCATTATCACAATAATGGGACAACAATTGCAAGTTGTAATGAACATAAACCAAGCTCTCTGCCCGGTCTAAACTCAAACTGTTCCTTTTAACACTGTGGATGAAAGAATAAGAGCTCCAACACCTCTCTGTAGAAGAAGTGTTTCCCACCTGTGATAGCACCCGCAATGCCAAAATCTATAGAATTGAAGTAGCACTTCCATGCATGTTCCACCACTCAAGAGAAGAAAAAGTCTCTCGATCTCTAATTGCATGCATGCTCTCAAATGGACTAATGCAAAGCGTATAGCTGCTCAACTGTTTCTGTACCAAGGAAACCTCCTCCTCATCAGGGACTAATTTAGCCAATGCAATTATATATTTTTCTAGAACCTCTGGATCTAGGTGTGGTTTTCCCCTGCTGCCTTCCCCCCTCACCCCCAGGTGCTGGTGTTGAAAGCCACGATGGATGATAGTATTTAGGTGTCAAAACATATGCTAATGCACACAATGAACATTTAGCATATCCCATCGTTTTTCCACCTCTGCACGAATATAATTGTACAAGGTGATATCTCTAGGCTCAACAATGTCTTTAATCTGCCTGAACATGCTATCCATTTGCTCATACACCTCCCCAATTATTGGATGACCTGAATCTGCGAACTTGATCATGTAATAAATTGGTTTGGTGAATTGCAAAACATATTTAACCCATGACCAAAAGAACATGTCAAGAATAGTGTCCTTGGCTACATTTGCACCATCTCTATCAGTGTTAATTTCCTCCCATGATTCAGAGGTCACCATATTAGTTAAAGCTTGTCTCACCTTCACTAGCTGCCTAAATGTGAGGTAATAACCTGCAAATCTTGTTTTTGCAAGTTTAAGCAACTGCAACTTGGAGTAAGTGCCAGAGAAGTAGTTTACCCTTGTATGCCCTGTGATTAATTTAATGAGTTGCTTCCCTCTCTTGTAAAGCTCATTAATCCACACACATTCTTTATGCTTCACAATATCATGTATCAAAAGATTCAATGCATGCACCAAGCACCAAGACCAAAAGATGTGTGGATGTCTATGCTCAATAATTTTTCTTGCTGCCTTACAATTTGTTGCATTATCTGTGATCACTTGAACCACATTATTAGGACCAACATCTTTGATTGATTGCAATAGGATGTTTGCAATGTTTTGGGAAGTTGCACTGATGAAGGAGGAGTCATGACATGTAATAAATACTAAACCACTAGCATAAACACTAAGAACATTTATCAAATGTTGGTTTCTAATATTTGTCCACCCGTTTCATACGATGGATACCCCACAATCCACCCACTCATTTGTAAAACATGTTAAAGCTCTTTGAGCCTTGTTTTTTCTCTTTCTAATAACATTGTTCTAGCTTTCTCATAGTTGGAGGCCTTGTATCCTTTTGGGGCTTCATTGATGGCCTTTACCATTTCTGCCAATAGGGAGAGCGAAGCAAATTGAATGGTACACAGCAAGCACAAAGAAATCAAACTATCTTTCCATCCACATCATCCCTCCCAACAATATTTAGGAAATCCCCTATTGTTCTTTTACCTCCAGAGCTTGCAGAAGTACCATGAGGAGATGAGCTACAAAATCTAGAGGTTGCACTTGATTCAGATTGAGTTTTTTTTTTCTAGTTTTTTTGTTGTGCAACCTCCTCTATTTGGATGTATTTTCTTCTTTGTTCAACTGGAACCTTTGAGAAAATTGCTATCCCCACGACACCCTTTTTTTCATCACTGTCCATCACCCCACAAAGATGCCTCGTCACACGGGTATCTGAACCACTATATGGTTTTCCTCCATGAAAACCATGAGGGCACAAAAAATTGTAGCTTCCACCACCTTTTCCCCCGTCAAGTTTGGTCACATAGTTCACTAAGGGTGTCAATGCAACTTTCCCCTCTAGTGTTTCAATGTTCTCATCAGGTTCATCCCCTTCCTCCTCATCATACATTGGTTCACTCATGGGGACCACTATTCTCTTCTTCTTCTTCTTCCTTCTATTCCTACTCCCCCTTGCCATCATGAAAACCAAGAGTAGAATGATACATATAAGCCAAAAAAACACCATCTTGGTATATGAATATAGGTGGTGGACATTCTGCAAATAATTGAACAAGAAGAAAGGATGAGAAAGAGTAGGAGAGGGAGGAGAGAAATTACAAAAAACAATGACAAAAAAATGAGGGAGTTTGGGGTTTGCACTTATCTCTTTAGCTCTTTTAGATGGAAGCCCTTTTTTACTCCTCCAAGCTCTCCTCAACTCTCTCTTCTCCTCTCTTATCCAAGCTCTCCAAAAACATAAGAGTGAGCAAATGAGAGGTGAAAAGGAATTATAACCTTTTCATTCCATCCCTAACCCAACTCTACACCGCCGGCCCCCCCAACCCAACTTAAGCCATAAAAAGAAAAATAAAAAGAAATACTTTTAGTGGGCCGGCAAGCCCACCGAAGCGGTCACGATCCGTATGGATTTGATCCTGAAACGCGGCGTTTCCGTACGCCGATCTACTGTACGAAATGCGGTTCCGACGTACAAAAATGCGGATCGGGTCTTCTGGTTCCCACAGGCCAGGAATCGTCCGGCCCGTTCCGATTTTCATTTCTGTTTTTCGGAGCTGCGTTTCATACTGCAGATCGCCTGCGTTTCCGTACTGGATGCGGATCGGGGCTTAGAACCAGGGAGGGGGGGCGTTTCCTGCGACATTGGTTTGGAATCTTAAACATATATATATTTTTTTCCATTAAAAATTATTATTATTATTATTATTTATTATTATTTTTAAATTGATTCATTGAATCTGGTTCAATCTGGTTCCGGTTCGAAATCGGTTTGATAGATGGCTGGTTTGAAGACTGGTTCTGGTTTTATAAATAGGATAAAGTACCCTTGAAACCTATGGAAGGTAAAATTATGGTATTTTATTATTTTGTGCGAGTAGGCAGGCGAATGTTTGTACATGTCATTTCTGAGATGAGCCTGATTTGGATTATTTTGGGATGATGATGATGACAATAAAAGATGCATGAGGAAACAAACAACCATATTTACATGCTAGGTGACTAAGAGTTGTCAATGTGGCTGAAAATTACATCAGGAGTGCCTACGGCATATCTTATATAAAGTTCAAATAAAACACAAGGTAATGACCTGCATCAAGTTTGATCCAGTCATTTGACGAGTGTCAAAACAGCTGTCTATCAATACAGAATTAGTTGATGGTGGAATCTCATCCTAAGCAATGTCAAAGCTCTTTGGAATGATGCTTTCTTCACATGTATTGCAAGAACAGCAACTCCCTGATTTCAAAAGTTTTTCCATAAGTGCTGTTTTGCATGGGGCTCCAAAACTGGTACGGCAAAATGATCTAGAGGTTATATCTAGAGAAAAGATTGCAGTTTTTCCTGTTGTCTTGTGTTTTGGGCATTGATTTTCTTAATCAAATGCTACAGCTACACTTTATAATTTCTCAATATATTCTGTTTAGGTTTAACATTTTATGTGGTCATAATAGATATTCAACTAGTGCCAGTTGACAAAAATTTAACCTTAGCTTAGTTGCCAAAACTTCATCTGCTGTTAAACCTAGCTAGAAAGTTTAATGCCTTTTGAAACTTAAACATTCTTGTAATTCTTAATTATCTTCATGGAATGCGTTAGTTGGAACTTGGAAACATGAATTCTATGCAAACAAGAAACAAGTGACATGAAACATTTCTCTGTTCCTAAAGAATATATTTGGAGATCGTTTTTTCTCATGTACTTTTCAAAAAGGGTGTCCAAAGAATCCAAACAAGTATGAGAAGCTAGTGGTTTTTAACATCATAACATTTTTGTAATGTTTGGTGCAAAGAGATATGTATGCAGTTTTAGTCAAAGGATACATTCTGATCAAATATGCTGAAGAATTAGATGCTTCACCTTATTCTGATTTTATTTCTGCACAGAGGAGAGGATATGATTCAATTTTGTACATACCCTTCTGCCTCTAATTTCTGTTTTGTAAATATTTCTCTATTAATATATCACGTATTTTCCAAGAAAGACCATCAAAACACGCTTTAGATGTCCATATATCACTAATGTTTCCGTATATATCTAAAATAGGAGACAGATACTTGAAGAACTGTTTTTATTCCATTGAATTTTGCCCCTTTGTTTAATTTGTTAATGACATCAATTTAAATGTGAAATGGATTATAGCATACTCTACATCACAGGCACATCCATTTGTACACATCTTCCATTTGAGACTTTTTTTGAAGCCTATTCTTGTTATTCATTATATCCCTGGTATTTTGTACGCATACTTCTAGATCCTTTGATTGTCATAACAATGATCTAAAGGTACATAATTGCTTTGAAATGATGCATTTAATATATATATGTATCTAGTGTTGACTGTTTTCTTGGATATACAATCAGATACAACACCCAAGGAGTCAGCTCAATCGATTTGACTTGGTGGTAACCCCTCACCATGATTTTTATGCTTTGACTCCTGCTGGACGGCAACAAGTTCCTCGTTTTCTACGGAATTGGATAACTCCTAGAGAGCCACCAGATAGAAAAGTGGTATGGAACACTAGGGAAAATGACCAACTTCTTTGTTATAAGCATTAGTTGCTGAGCCTGTTGTCCTCAGTAGAAAACAGATTTGATGGCACTGTTTGGTGATTAGTTTCTCAAATTTGTCAATTGCAGGTGCTTACGGTTGGAGCTTTGCACCAGGCTGATTTTGCAACATTACGAATGGCTGCTGCACAGTGGCATGATGAATTAGCACCACTTCCGAAGCCATTGCTTGTTGTGAATATAGGGGGACCTACAAGTAAGAAGTTTTATACATCTAGGACTTTGAAAGTAGCAAGTTGTTAGTGAAAGCACAGTTGGACTGACCTTTTAGTAGATATTGTTACTTTGAATTTTCTATATCATTTTCTGGAAAATGCTTCTTTAAAACTCAAGAGAAGCATACAACTCACTTGAAGGCATTACAACTGGCCTGAAGAGGTTGGGCACCACAAGAGGGCCACTTATGCAGGAAAAATGACCCTCGAGGGGTGAATCAATGATCGCAAGCACTTACATTTTGATAAGTTGCCTCAACAGGGGGTTACGATTCATTGAATTCACTCAGGACTTGCACATGGCACCAATCACTTGGTCCCTTCTCCAGGGGAATTAAATCTGATGAGTAGAATTTCATCACAAATATAATGGCCAAACCAACCAACTTAGAAATGAATGAAGTTACTTAGTTATATAAGCATCCGTAGATGACCAAATAATAGGTGGACAGGACTGGAAAGTACACCCTACCAAAATAGGTGATATAAGGGGTGCAAAAGTCATCTCCCTAGAATACTAGAGAAAATCTAGAGCTAATAAACAAGAATATAAATGTGTATTTATTGGAGATACAATCTCAAAGTAGTAGAGGATTAGACTCTATGTAAAAACAAGAGTCAGTTGCTATCTTCCTTAGAAAACAAAGCTGCATGCTTGAGTTCTACGACCTGTGAAAACTTACTTGAACTGGAGACCAATTTCTTGGGAGTAGTATCAACTTAGATCCAATGCCTTTCAAGCTAGAGTTTGAAAGTTTGAGACATTTTCTACTAACAAGAGTTGGTATTGTCAAAATCATAATTTTATTTTTTGAAATGTTTCGAGGCACTAGCACTTAGGCCTTGAAAGAAAATTGGTTGATGCATTTTAGGCCTGACAGAGCATCACTACTTTAGTTCAATTTTATTGTTTTGGTCTCTATTGCAGCAAAATCTTGCACTTCTAGAGTTAAAGTCCAAAAGCTCAAGTGCAAGACCCACTACACCTCAGAGGGGGCCACTGTCACCTCACCAAGCCTCTTCTTGCTTCTGGCCAACTCTTCTCTTACATAAAGGCAGTTCTCGCTGTAGATCCTAGAAATCTAATGGCCTAGTCACACCAAGTCAAAAGATCTCTAAAGCTTCTACTTCATGCTCCACCAATCAAATGATCTGATCAATTAGGGTTAGGTGGAAGATAATATTACTAGGTTTCTTAGATTAATCAAGGTTAGAGTTCAAAGGGAATGTCTCCAAAAATCATAACTACAAGATTTCCTAGGAGAATGTAACCCTAGAAAAATGGTTCGTATGATTTACAAAAAGGTATAAAGTGATGGACAATGAAGGATCAATGCCTTGGCTTATCAATCAATTTTTGGGCATATGGAGTCATAGAAGGAGTAAGTCTATGTCTGAAGACTTGATTGCAGCGAGTTAAGAGAGAAAATCTCTCCATCAAAACCCTAGCAATTTTCAAGCAATTGGAGATTTAAGAACAAGGAATGTTATACTAAGTTTCCTTGATGGATATTTGGTGAAATTTTGCTAAAGGAGATGTTAGAGCCATAAAGGCTTCTAGAATCAAAACATTGAGATGAAAATTTCAGTGAAACAATTTTTTTGCAACAATTGCAAAAGGTTGAAGTACCAACATGGTACTGTTGAATATGGATTAAAATGATAAAATGTAGCTGCTTGAATATGCAGATTCAGATTGGGCAGAGAGAGCAGAAGATTGAAAGAATTCATTAGGATGTTGCTTCAATTGGGCTTCGTTATAAGGAAGCAAACATCTATCACACTTAGCACTATAGAAGCCGAATATATTGCAGCTTGATTGACAAGTTGTGAAGCAGTATGGCTTCAAAAACTACTTGCAGGATTAATTGTTTAGGTGCAAGTGTCGAGCATGATGATAGGTCGAAGCACATTAAGATCTAGTATCGAGACATGGTACAAAATGGAGCAATATGGCTCGAGTACTATTCTACAGTCAAACAGATTGCTGACAAAGCATATATTCTAGGATGAAGCTTGTATACTTCAAGGACAAGCTTGGAGTGATTGAGAATGCCTCTCTGAGTAAGAGGGTGTGTTGAAGTTTCAACATCAGGGATATTCATTCTCCGTGGGTCGAGTATATTGACTAGGATTAGGAAGAATGGTCTAGACTCCAGAATATTGATATGATAGCATCAGGGACAATCATTCTCCCTAGGTCAAGTACGTTAACCAGGATTAGGGAGAATGGTCTAGTAGAGGACAATCATTCATCCTGGGTCAAGTATGTTGACCAAGATTAGGAAGAATGGTACTAAAGGCCCAAAATTACTCAAGCATAGGGTTGAGTGTGTTCCTTTCAGCATCAGGCTCAGAATTACTCTCCAGATAGGTTGAGTGACGACATTTAACATCAAGACTAGGATTATTTAGAGTGATGCCTTTGAGATTAGACAAGGATTACTCAATTGGATTGAGTGTGTCCCTAGGGTTTCACTATGGGTCAAAGATGTTGACCAGGGCAATGGTGAACTAGGACTAGTTTGTATACAATGGGTCAGAGGCATCGACCAAAATTAAGGTGACTAGTTGATGCTAATGATGCACAATAGGTCAAAGGTACTGATCAAAATTATGGTGATGATGTACCATGGGTTAGAGGTATCAAGAAAAGTTATGGCGACTAGTTGATGCTAATGATGCACCATGGGTCAGAGGTATCTACCAGAATTATGGTGACTAGTTGATGTTGTTGATTTACCATGGGTTAGAGTTGTTGACCAGGGTTATGGAAATCAGATGATGCTGATGTCGATGATGAATTGTTTTAACATTATTAGAGAAATTTGTCAACAAGAGAACATCTGGATAGTCATTATGAATACCTCCCTAGCTAAGAGGGAGTGTTAAATTTTGTAGCTATGCCCGTTTTTCATAATTAATATTTTAGCCGTTGATGTATGTGTAATAATAAATCTAAGACATGTTCTTCATGTCAGTTTCAAAAGAAAAAATTTGAATTTTGAAATTTGAAATTTTGGCTCCAAAAGTGATAAAGTCAAACCTCCTTCAAGTCAAGTTGGCCCCAGTTAGGTCAAGAACGTTCGACTGACCAGATATCTATATATACTCCACTTGACCTCCTCCTTCAAGCACAATTCAAATCACACATGAACATATCTTCTATTTAGACATGAAAATGAATAAAGGAAGGAAGCCAAGTTTCTCAAAAGAAGAAATCATTTGTAAGCAAACCATAGTATTCAAATCGGAATCGGTGACCAGACTGTTGAGAAATCAAGGGGCAACTAAAATAGGGTGATTTCTCTTCCTTTGATAACTGCTTGTGTTGTTCTTTTACTTAAATTGATATACTTGTGGTTAACTTCTTCTTATTTTGATTATTATAGTGTTCTTTTCATCAAACAAATACAAAAAAAAATGAGACAAGAGGAAACAAAATGTAGGTTGCTAGCCAGGGCCAGTAATCTCTCCTATTGAGAGGAAAACCCACAAGAATTCTTCTCTTCTTATAGAATCTTCAAATGACGAATTCCAAGACCTATGACCCAAGACCAAGGCCCCTCCAAGACCAAGTCAACCTCCTTTTGATGACCTTTTCTTCACAAAGTCAATGCCAATCAAACTTGCTCCAATTCTTTAGATTTTGGCTTCTCTTCTAAATCTCAACTTCTATTACAGGTCTGCAACTTTAAGCCTACTTGAAATCTTTGTAGTTTCGCATGTGTGAGTAGTTTAAGGCAGAATTATGAGTCTTCTCTCCTTCGCTTGGCTTGATTCTCTTCCCTTGGTAACTCAGTTTGCAAACTGATCTCTTTTTGACACTTAATTTGGCTCCTTGATGTGGCTTCAATTCGATCTTGCTACAACAGTAGGATGCCCTAATTTCCTCGCATGTGTGAGAAGATTCAACCCTAAAAGCAATCCCTTAACAATTTGTTTTTTCTTCCTTGGTTTCTCCTCTTCTCGCTGGTTATTAGGTTTCTTCTTCTTGTCTTGATCAAAATTGATTGATTCTCCTTAATGAGGTCGAGTACTTCTCTATAGATATGCTTATTATGGAGGTTGAACTTGTTGTAGCTAGTCCGACTTGATCTTCGAGGGTCTTTATGACTCAAATTGACTTACATAAATTTTCTTTTACATGATACAACATGCCCAATAGGGTCTTTCATATGTGACAATGACTTGATTGACTTCTTGAATCTATGACAAACCCTAGAAGCACTCAATGGGTGCTTTGACCTATAAATAAATTGACCTTGAGCATGAAACCCATGTTGCAAAAATAACAATAATATTTTTTCTTTCTTTTTACAATATACAAGAATCAAGAGTACATTTCATATTTATGGAAACTGAACCTAGTTACCTATTTCAACACGGACCGATCCACCTATCAAATTGATTTTCAAACTAAAACTGGAAAAACCGAGCTGGTCAGATCTCAATGACCGATATGTAAAAAAATACACGAAATGATTAATTTTTAATGAAAAAAATTATTTTTAAGATTTAATACCATGTTTCCAAACCAATAGAGACAAAATATGCAAATTTTGCTCATCTATATACCATGTAAAGGTGAATATATTTTAAAAAAGACATCGAGTGCAATACATTTCAGCAACCAAATACATAATCAATGAGGCTCTAAATGGCCTTTTGAGTTCAAAAACAATGTTACAAGCTATGGGGCCATCGACCTATTACAACTCTACATATCAATGATCTACGTGATCACTTCTCATCATGATCAAACTCAGTTGGTTGAGTCTCGACTCAAACTTTTCAATTGGTTGAGTCTCAAACTTCTCAGCTGGTTGAGTCTCAAACTTATGAAGGTATTCTGCCCTGATATGCCATATTACTTCATTTGCTTCTCTACATGGCTTTACATGGGCTCTTATCCCAGCCAAATGTTGTTTCAACCTGTAAATACCCCCTCTTTCAATAGATTTTTGGCAATATTTGCAGATCGTTTTGCCATTAATCATATCACAATGGGCCCATGCTGTATCCTTGTATTTTTGAAGGCATGTTGGCTACTACTCAACCAAAACTTTTTGCTATTCCATTACTCTAGCAAAAACTCAACATTCTCCAAGTTCACAATGAAGCTCACAAAATCTTCGAATGAGATGTGTGAGGCAAATGAGAGGGGAGACACCCTTTTAAAGGCTTGGAGGGGTTATTTTTGGAGGGAAATAGCCCCTAGTTTCACTCAAAACCGCTCCTAAACACCCAAAGGCCATTTGCATGGGGTTCGCGGTCAACTTGGCAATAAACTGATGGATTTATGATGGAACCGACCAATTTATGGTAGAACTGACTGATTCCATCATCTACCAACCGATTTACGGTCGATTAATGGAAATCCTAGGTTGCACGCATGAAAAAATAGTTCTTTCTACCAGTTAGGTCCCTCCAAGTAATGAACCAGTCGGTTTGACCAGTTTCTGGTTCAAACCAAGTAGTTTTAAATACTATGAAGCATACCTAGTCTATGGGTAGAATGAAGTTTTCTTTGAAGTAGATTGAAGTCTTATGAGGTTGAATGTTTCTTTGAGGAAAAACGAGTTTATAATGAGATCAAAATTTTGTCTGTGCAAGCCAAATTGGGCAACAGACCGAAATTGTCTAGATCTAACCGATTTTTCTTGAAGCTGTGAAAATTCCTACACTGGAATCCTATTGCAGCAACTAGTATTATTTCTCCTAATTGTTAATTAATCAACAATTTGTCTGATACTGCAAATATCGAAATAAACACACTGCAACCTTCACAAATAAAATTCCGCGGAAAAAATAAAACGTTGGACGCTGAGAAATGCTAGTACACACAGAATATAACACAATTATTTTTGGACAAAAGTCCCTGGAAAAACCCAATGTGGGAAAACCAGTGCAACAATGAGGGTTTTTATTATTATGCAACAGTGAAATTCTGAGTACAATCTGGATCCCTGAAACTGGAAATCCACAACAAGAAAATTTGGGCAAAATTATTGAAGGGAATTTCCCTTCCTTCATAGGCAATTCTTGACACAACTTGCCTTAAGAAAACTCGGCTGTCTGACCCTGTGCGTCAGCCTCTATGCTGCACTGCGCAGTCTGCCTGACATCAAGCCTCCAACCATTCTCTGATGAAGTCGTTTTGCCTTCTGCTGCTAAGAAATTCGTCTCTCTAACCCTCTAGAACATCTGCCCAACCTCCTGATCTGAGAATGGCTTTCTCTCAAGCAGATCGAACTGCCCTCTCTGAAGCTACTGTGCTGCCTCACTGGGATAACTCGGCCCTCTTGCTGTTGCCTCTCCGGATCTGGAAAAATTCCTCCGAATCACTACTGTCCTAGCCCCTCACTCACTGCTTCGATCTTTGGTTCCCTCCAACAATTGATTGCTGCTACTCTGGAAATCGATTCTGCCAAGAAATTGAATTGCTCAAGTGTCATCTCCATCACCACATCGATCTCCTCTTATAATCCACTGTTGGAGCACCAACGACCAAGATTAAAACATAATCGATGGCTAGGATCATCTCTGGTTCGATCCATGAGAGTTTCTAGATTCACCTTATCTCAATTAATACTGATTAATTAACCGTATTCCCTAAGTTTAGACTTGGGAAATATTTAAAAAACGGTTAATAATCTAATTCAGACACTTCTAGGCGGAATTTCCAGAAACAATTTTTGGGTTCTGGAGATCTCCTGTTTTCTAGCCTCTCCACAAAGTTTCGTGGCTAGAACACATACGATGATACAAAAACTAACACTCCCTCTTAGCGAGGAATGTGTGCTGCACACTCTGTCACGACTCACAACACCCTGTCTCTGCATCATCTCCTGTCACGTTGCTGATGTCTGGCCACTGCTGCCCACCAACTACTGCACAACTCTGATATACGATGCATCTGTGGTGCTGTTGACCTTGCTAAATTGCTGCCACCATTACATATGCACTGCAACATCTACAACTGAAAAACATCCAAAATACTGAATCAACTGTGATCAATATGATGCATCTGTCACTCGAGACTCTGACTGCTACTAGCCTCTGCATTGTCAGTGAAGACTCTGTGCTTCTGCTGACTTTGCACTGTGCCATCTGCACTACTGCCAACTTTGCATTGCGCTCTCGAACATCTGTCTGCTACTAGTCTCTGCAATTGTCACTCTGGCATCTAACTACATCAACTTCCACTGATCCATCCTGCTATTGAATACTGTGGGCCTTTGTAGCTAGGTACTGATCCAAGAGGTGGACTCCTCAAGGACCTTGCCCATTTGTAGCTCTTTGGGGCTACATCACCAAGTCACCCCACCTCACTCCTGGGGGCATATTGGCGAACATAGCGAAGTTTTCCTCCAGCCTAGAGGAAAGCCTGTCGATCTTTGCTGAAGTTGCCTGCTGGTCCCGCTTCTCCTCCTTGTCCTTTTGAGAAGACACTTGGTACTGTAGTGACCGAGCTCACCACACCTGAAGCACTTGGCCTTTGACACGTCCTTCTTCTTCCTTAGCTCCCCCTGTCCCTGACTGGGACCCTTAGATGCGAGGGCCACATTCTCCTCCTCCTTCACCATCTTCGATCCGGTGCTGTTGTTGCCACTGATGGAGCTCTTTAACAAAGCTCATCTCAACTCCTCCTGCTGCAAGTCAGCCAACATTCTGTCCCACTCTGGTAGCTTGTCTCTACTTAGTATGCTTTGGACAAAGACTTGCTATTCCTTTCAGATACTATTGAGTGCCAATCTCACTAGCTCCATGGGTTGAGGCGCTGTCCCAACAGCCGAACAATGGTCTCGGACCTCCTGAATTCTGGTAAGGAAGGGGTCTATGCCTTCCCCTTTCTGCATTCTGATGCATCTCAACTTATCCTCTAGGAACATCTTTCGCTGCTCATAAGTACCCTGGTATAGCGTGGAGAGAGCATCCCACATCTCTTTAGTCGTTCCCTTGGCCGCTATGTGTGAGACAATATGATCCCGGACTCCATTCAGGATCAACCGCTTCCCTTGCGCCATCTTCTTCCTATATATTCCTTCAGTTGATTCACATCTCGAGGAACTGCCACTACATTATCAATGTAGGCTTTCGGGCCATATTCATCTAGAAGGAAGGACATCCATCCTTCCAGATGACATAGCTGGAAGCTTCATCCAACTTATCCTGATCACAAAGCCCTGCAGTGGCCATCTCTGAAAATTGTCAAAAAGATCCTCTTTCCTTCTGCTTGGTTGTTGCTTTGCTACTTGCACTCCCTTCTGGAGTGAGAGGATCTGCTCACAACTACTGTCAATTTGCAAGGAAAAATCGGACTTCTTGAGACGAGAAGTTCCCTGAGGAATTTTTTCCCTCAAATGTGTGTGCACTTCTCTCTTCCCCTTGACACTTGCTTTGTTCTAGCAAGCTACTGCAAAACCCTTTGTGTCTAGCTAGAGATCTGCCCAATGAAAAATCTGAGTTGCTCTCTCTGCCTCTGGAATCACTTGATTTGGAAAATCGAATTTTTCTGCTCTGAAAAATTGAGTTTCCTCAAGTAACTCGGCCTTCTGGAAAAAGACTATGCTGCCCCTGGGAATTTTGGCTTGTTGCTCTCAATGAACAACGAAATTCCTTCTTTTCGCTTCTGAGCTCTCCGGCTGATCAACCACACTTGGATACCATGTGAAAATTCCTACACTGGAATCCTATTGTAGCAACTTGTATTATTTCTCCTAATTGTTCATTAATAACAATTTATCCGCTACGACAAATATCGAAATAAGTACACTGCAACCTTCACAAATAAAATTATGCTGAAAAAATAAAACGCTGGAAGTTGAGAAATGCTAGCACACACACATTGAAAATAACACAATTATTTTTGGACAGAATTCCCCGAAAAAATCCAATGTGGGAAAACCAGTGCAACAGTGAGGGTTTTTATTTTTATGCAATAGTGAAATTTTGAGTACAATTTGGATGCCTGAAACTGGCAATCCATAGCAAGAAAATCCGAGCAAAATTATTGTAGGGAGTTTCCCTTCCTCCACAGGAAAATCCCGACACAACTTGCCTTCAGAAAACTCGGCCCTCTGATCCTCTGTGATGCACTGCGCAATTTGCTTGACGTCAAGCCGCCTGCCAGTCTCTGATGAATTCGTTCTTGCCTTCTGCTACTAAAAAACTCGTCTCTCCAACCCTCTGGAACCTTTGCCCGACCCTTGGATCTGAGAACAGATTTCTCTTTAGCAAATCAAACTGCCCTCTCTGAAGCTACTGCGCTGCCTCTCTGGGATAACTCGGTCCTCTTGCTGCTGCCTCTACAAATCTGGTAAACTTCCCCAGGATCACTGTCCCTGCCCCTCACTCACTGCTTCCATCTCTAGTTCTCTTTGACAATTGATTGCTACTACTCTGGAAATCGATCTGCTAAGGAATCAAATTGCTCAAGTGTCCTCTCCATCACCACATCGATCTCCTCTTATAATCCATTGTTGGAGCACCAACGACCAAGATTAAAACATAATCGATGGCTAGGATCATCTCTGGATCGATTCGTGTGACTTTCTAGACTATTCTCGCCTTATCTCAGTTAATACTGATTAGTTAACCATATTCCCTAGGTTTAGATTTAGGAAATATTTGAAAAACTTTTACTAATCTAATTGAGACACTTCTAGGCAGAATTTCTAGAAATGATTTATGGGTTCTGGAGATCTCCTGTATTCTACCCACTCCACAAAGTTTTGTGGCTAGAACACATCCAATGCTACAAAAACTAACAAAAGCAGACCCAAATCTTTGAGGAAGTCGAAATGTTTCTATGACAGAATTGACGTAATTTTCTGAGGTCACTTTCTCTGTTTGACCGGGTCAGATTTAAGTTTAGTTATGGTCATTTTGACCTTGTTTTGACTAGAAAAAGATGTATCTCTTGTTGATCTGAACAATTTATCTAAGGAAAAGGTTGCTGGGCTTTTCCCCATGTGGGTTTTCCCATGGTAAAATATTGGTGTCTCTTGTTTAGTTGTGTCTTTATAATCATATTTTCATACATGTTAATTGATTAATGATGAATGGAAAAATATAAAAAAAATTAAATCATTAGAAGTAATTATTGGTAACTTATTAGTTTAGAAGACCTATGAAAAATCAACAGGTTAATGTTGGTAACTTATGTTAGGATAAGCTAATTGTGAAAAACTAAACAAGTCATTAAAGTGTTAAGAGTCAAGGCATACTCTTGCAAGTATTGGGAATTATGTTTATTATGTATGAATGATGTCTATATTGCCATATATAACAAAATACGATCTCACTTCATTCCTCGTATAGTTTCCTTTTCTTTAACATGTATCAAAGACATACTATTCTTGAAGCTTGTGAAATTACAACCCATGATCGTTAGAGATTGCAAAAGCCAAGGGGTTCAAGGATACAAGAAAGATGTATGAACCCTGAGACCAAGCTAGTGCCTGCAAGGCAAAACATGATTCAAATAGGTAAGTCTCTTTATTTTATAATTGGATAAGTAAAAGTTGAGGATTTTTAAGTTTTAAATTTTCCTAAAGTCATAGATTAGGAAAAGGGACAAATAAAGAATGGAAGGAAAAGCCAATGAGAGTGTGGTCTAATGACAAGTTTGTTGAGAAAAAGGGTACCAAGGAGGTGTTTCCTAGTGCTTTTTGCCTTTGGCCTGGGAAAACAAATGTGGACCACCTTTTAGTGTGATTTTATGAGTTATTAAAGTCATGTGACATTTTAGTCACTTTACGAGGTACAAAAAATACATGGTACTTTATTATATTAAAGTGATTTTATGAGAAAAAGAACATGGTACAAAAAAAAGTTATTAAAGTGACTAGGGAGGCTGGTTAATAAAGGGGGGGCCATAAGAGGGGGTCATTGGGAGATTAGATCTCCACCCTGATCATGGAAAGCTGGGATCTAATCTCAGCGCTTGGTCTTAGGGATAGGGTTCTCTCAACATTATGAGACTAGAAAGGAGGAGAAAAGGCAAAGTAGCATTCATTCTTCATGTGCAAAGTTGGAGAAGTGAAGAGGAGAGAGAGGAGAAGGAGAAGAGGCTGAGATAGCCATTGTTGCTCAAGGAGAGAAATTTGTAGGAAAGAGAAACCATTAACAGGCCCGAATCCCAAGAAGAAGCACACATTTCCAGGCTGAAACAATGGCACATATTCCCAGAATTTGTAGGCAGTTTTAACGTAGAAACCGAGGTGTGAACCTCAATGTGTTTTTTGAGGGAACCTGTCTGAACAACAGCCCAAAATTTGTGGAGAAATTTCAGTGTTGACTGAAATTTTTTGAGGAGGATTCTGTCAGTAGAAGAATACAGACCAAGGGAGAGATTGCAGGCTGCAAGCACGAAGTTCAAGGGGCATTTATTGCTGAGTTCAGGCACGAATTTTGGAGGTGAATGTGTTGATTGAGGCATGAGTTTCAAGGTTTAAAACTTTGGGCAGTGGCACACATTCCTAGGGGCAGAGATTGCTGGACTGTGACAAATTTCTAGACAGTGGTACAAATCTCAAGGAGCTGGGTAGAGTTCCAAAAAGGGAGATGAGTACCCCTGTGTATTTAATGCTGTAATTAATTCTCTATGAAAAGCAAGTAAAATCTTCTTTAAACTCATTTTGCCCTTGTAGGTTTTTCCAGGGTCTGAGATTGACAAAAAATATAAGTCTCCAATTTGTGTGTGTGCTTCTTAAATGTTTATTATCAACTAAAAGTGAAAGTAAAAGTAGAGGTAGTCTTGTAGTGTTTCTCTTGCAATTTGCATTCAAGTTATATATGCAATGAAGTATGGGGTTGGGCATTAAACTTCTATGCAAAACAAACTGAAACTGGGGTGGTATACAACATCTAAATTTTGTACATGGTATCAGAGCACTTGTGAACCTCAACTGATGAACAATGAACCTACAAGAAGTATAAAACTTCCTTTATACCAGAGATCTGTGGTTGAGAGGGAGGCGTTTGTTTAGTTTTCAGTGATAGAGAAGTTGTGTTGGTTGAGAGGGTTAGATGGCTACTGGTTTGAGGGTGGAGGATAGGTTGAGTGAGGCTGAAAATTCTGGTCCCTGGAATGAGAGGATAGTCTTGTTGCTTGAGGAGTTTGAGTTGTGGGAGATTGTTGAGACAACAGTACAACCACCTACTGATCCTGTTCAGTTGGAAAAATTCAACAAACGAAATGTTAAGGCTAAGAGGATCCTTCTAGATGCAGTGAAAGACCACCTTATACCTCATGTATTAGGGAAGAAGTTTGCCTATGAGATGCGGGAGTCCCTGTTTATACTTTACCAGAGCACCAATGAGAATAGGAACATGGTGTCACATGAGAAACTAAGAAGCACCAAGATGACCAAGACTGACACAGTGACCTTATACCTTACCAAGATCACACAAGTGAAAGATGAGTTGGTTGCAGGGGGAGAGGTTATCCCTGAGGACTGGTTGGTCAGGACGACATTGGATGGTTTTCCTAAGTAATGGGATGGATTCATAGATGGCATTGTTGCTAGAGAGGATTTTCTTGGTTGGAGCAGGATGTGGGATGATTTCGTCCAGGAGGATTGTCGAGAGTGTCAGCCAGTGTGGTGGGGTAGTTGAGGAGGAGAATGTTTCCTTCGCAGCTAAGGGCAAGAAGAAGACCAAGAAGGGGTCTTCTACCGGGGCCGAGCAACAAAATGGGAAGCAGAAAGCCCAAGAAGGACATGAGCAAAGTCAGATGCTTCGCTTGTCAGAAGATGGGTCAGTACGCCTTTTAGTGTCCTCATAAGTAGGGGAAGAAGAAGGACATTGCAACTTCAGTTTTCCACCAAGTTTGATACAAAGTTTGCTTTAGTGGTGAGTCTAGCCACTAGTGTTACATCTTCTAGTGTTTGGTTTGTAGATAGTGGAGCTTCCTGCCATATGACTAGAGTGAGAGAGTACTTTACTAGTCTTACAGAGGATGATATAGACTTGGAGGTGGTTCTTGGAGATAACTCCAAGGTCAGAGTAGCAGGAGTGGGGACTGTGTCCTTTCAGAGGGAGTCACTACCTCCTTTGAAAGTGATGGATGTCCTATATGTTCTAGGGTTGAAGAAGAACTTGATTTCAGTTTCCAGTATTGAGGATAGGGGGTATGTAGTGGTGTTTCGAGATGGAAAGGTACTTTATATATCCTAGGGGATCCAGTATCACTTATGCTATAGTGATTAGAGTTTGCCAAGGGAGATTTTACAGGTTTATGTTTCAACCTACTAAAGCCTTAGTGGCACAAACCAGTAGTAGTGTATTGTGCGAGTTATGGCACAAGAGGATGGCCCACTTGCACCATGGAGAATTCAGGATGTTGAGGGAGATGGTTACTGGCTTACCACAGTTCAGTACTGAACATCATGATGTGTGCAGGGGGTGTGCTTTGGGAAGGTACACTAAGACTCCTTTCCTGAGTAGAGACAACAGGGTAGCAGGTATTCTGGATTTGATACACTTTGATTTGTGTGGTCCTATGTCTTCTGTATTGTTGAGTCGATTTTCATACTTTGTGACTTTTGTGAAAATTCCTAAATTTGGAATTCTATTGCAGCAACTGGAAAATATTCACCGAATTGTTAATTTTAACTTAACAATTTATTTGCAGTTTTCTACGACAAACACTGAATACATCACACTGCAACCTACACAAATATAAAAATGCCGCGGAAACAAAATACAACGTAGGAAAGAAATAAACACACGATTGACACTATTATTTTTGGACAAATGTCTGCGAAAAATCCCAATGTGGGAAAATCGGTGTAGCAGCTGAGGGTTTGTATTATTATGCAATAGTTTCTTAATACAAGTCTATGACTGTCGAAATTGACAAGTCACACAGAGGAAAAACCGAAAAACAAATCTTGTGAGAAAATCTCACTCTGCCACGGGAATCTGTGTTACGAATATAAAATTGTATAAAATAAATAAACATAAATAAATATAAATAATGAATAATCAAAATAATGATTATTTAAATGGTCATTAGTTAATTGAAAAGGAATGTATTAAAAGACATGCTCAATCATGAAAGGACACTTGCCTAGGATTTTAAGCAGGGCCTCATTGTAACATTTCTCATCACTTATACATTTTATATGTTAATAAATTATTATTTTTACATTTAAGTCAACAAGCCTACAGTTTTGTTGCTTCAGTGGTTCTAGAGCCATGACACACAATATAATCTTGCGAGCCTTTCAACATTGTTTACCGCACAATATGCCATTACATGTACGTCCTAAAGGCATTGAGCAGATTAGAAAAATTCAAGAAAAACTTCAGCAATTAGAAAAATTATGTGCAAAAGTTACAACATGTTTTAAGAAAAGTTATGCATAAATCCATAATAAGGAGGATGATAGTGATGGTAAAGAAACGAAACAAGGTGAAGCAGGAGAAGAATATTTTGATCAGAATGATGATAATGTTGAAGATGAAGATGTTGAAAATAATCAAGATGATGATGCAGATGAAGTTGATAAAAAACATGTATCTTCAAATATTTTTCAAACAAAGATTATAAAGAACAAAAGCATGTTAAAACTTTTGAGTAAATTTCTTAAATATCGGAAGTCAACTCCAATCATTCCCCTTTCTAATTTGGTAGAAATACATCGTAATATAGCTACAATAGAAGACAAATCAAATAAACAGAACAACCGTATCTATAAGAGAAGAAAGGTCAAACATTATGAAACTTTTGTTCGAGAACATATGAAGACAACACCGATAAAAGGAGTTGCACATATAAGCGATATTGGTTCCAATCTACTTACACAACTTGAAAGGAATCAAAATTTATCAGAAGCAAATATTAATTGCAAGAGGAAGGACAAAAGAAGTTTTGTTGGTCCTGAGACATTGTATCTGGAGAGAAATAGGTTTTCAGAAACTTATCTAAATGGCAAGAGAAATGGTAAAAGACCCATTGTGAATGATCAAAATATTGATTCAAAGAATGATGGGAATTTTTGAAAGGAAGAAATTCGTGATGATCATGCTGCTGCACTCATCAAAAGATCACTACTAGACATGGAGGCACGCTGGTGGAAGGGTGTTAAATTTAGATAACCATGGTGTTTTATGCTAGATGCAATTTTACTTCAATCTTTCTTAGGCCCGATACAAATAGCAATCACATAAACATGAAAGTAAAATGTTGATAGAACACAATAATAAATCAATAGATGACAAGCCAAATATAGATCAGATTTACGATTCCTTTTTTCCAGCAAATATATGAGATATTGTTGCGTTACGACAGTCAACAGGATGCTTCAGCCAGCAAAGCCTTTCTAGATCAACCAACCTTCCAAGTGTCACACCCACATCCCTCAAAGACAACTCATCACAAGTCAACGCTGGTCAACTCAAAGTCAACGCAGAAAAGTTAATGCAAGACAGCAACAGAAAGTCATCGCTGCAGATTAGGGCTTCGGTTAAACAACTCTGATTTCCTCGATTTTAGTGCCCAACAGTGCATCGTCTCAAAATCGAAATTTTGGCAGAGTTTTGAGGTCAAACGACCAAGGGTTGACCACGGTCAACGCTGGTCAACGTTGCAACAAACAAGCCCTAAACAAATCCACAAATTTCAGACTTCAACTCTGCACGTGTGAAGCGAAGAAGGCCTCCAAAGGTTAACGAACAGATTAGATCACAATGAGAGATGTGTGATGAGTTGATGATGAAAATGACCTCCAAGTCTCTCCAATATATATCCATCAGTGAGGGTGTGTGACACATCTATTTGGCATGTGAGCCTACATTACAAATCTTGTTGACCTTGCACATGTGTGGAAAATAAATTCAAAATATATGTTCTGCTCATCCAATCAAGATGATCTTTAGATCAATCTTGCACCTCTCCGAAAGAGGAATCCAACAAAAATATGACCATCGTCATATGAGCAGTGCAACATGGAGTTTGGACCTAGTTGCCCAAAATTAACACTCCCTCTCAACTAGGGAGAACTCCATATTTCCACAAGTGCCATCCATCAGTACCATCGTGTACTTTTACCAAACATCGTGCGTCATCTTGCTGTAACTTGCTTTGTTGCCTCTTTCTCAGATAGAACAAAAAAAGGTGAGTCACAAAGACATCACACTCAGCTGACCCGAAGTCAGCTTAGAGGTAAAAACCTCTCTTGGACTCAAAAAGAGTCTCATACTAACCCGAAGTCAGTTTAGAGGTAAGAACCTCATCATACTTGATCCTAGATCAAGGTATTGGTCACGTGCCATCCTAGACATAGAGAGTACAACAATCTCCGATGCGTCCATTGATCTTTCTATTGGTGTCTATCCACATTTCCCACTTCATTGGCCAAACGAGAGGTACTTCCCATGAGTTTGAAACTCCATGGGTAGGATGCGTGCGGGGCACAAATTAAAGAGAGGTGAACCAACTCAATATCATAACAGTGGGGCAGAAGCACAACAAGGTTCAACAAGCCTAGCCCTGTATGTGCTTATAGCTCCAAGAAGCTATCTCCAAGCCCCCTAGAGCTCCCAGAGCTCATAGTCCAACTCAAGAAGGACCCTCAGAATAGGGTCTTTCCACGATTCCAAGCTTCTCACTAAAGGTTAGGAACTTGACCTTCCCCAGGGGCTTCGTGAGAATATCTGCGACCTACTCATTAGTTCCTATATGATCGAGCCTTACGACGCCTCGCTGCACCATATCCCAGAGAAAGTGGTACCTGATATCAATATGGTTGGATCGATTGTGGAACACAGGATTCTCAGAAATACGAATCCCACTCTAGTTATCACAAAGGATAACGGTGGTATTTAGCACATGTTCGAACAACTCACTGAAGAGCTTTCGCAACCAAACAGCTTCACAACAGGCCATACTCGTTGCAATGTATTCGGCCTCAGCGGTGCTCAAAGCCACCGACTTCTGCTTCTTGCTCATCCAAATTATCGTAGCAGAACCCAAGGTGAAGCAACATCCAGATGTGCTCTTGCAATCCACCACACTGCCAGCCCAATTAGCATCAGTATATCCATGGAGTCTCAAACTCCCGTATCTCAGCCCATGGTTGATTGTGCCCCAAAGATATTCAACAGATTCTTGGCACCAATCTAGTGAATGTGATGAGGATCAACCATATGTTGACTCAAAGTGTTCACTGCAAAATATACGTTCGGACAGGAGTTCACTAGGAACATCAGGGCTGCCATGAGTTGTCGATACTCAGTAGGATTTGCTAGCACAGGCCCAACAACGTTTCCACACAACTTCTTGAAGTTAAGTTCCATCTGTGTCGACACAGACTTACAGTCCACCATACCAAATCTCTCCAACAACTTCATGACATATTTTCCTTGAGAAAGGAAAATCTCCCCTGGCCTCTGCCAGACCTCTAAGCCTAGGAAGTAGTGCATTAGTCCTAGGTCTTTCATCTCAAATTCGGAAGCTAGCTCCCTCTTACACTGATGAATGAGATGGTCAACACATGTCAGCAAGAGATCGTCCACATAGAGAACCAGAATGAGAGGCCTTTCTATATCAACCTTAAAATAAAGGTTTGGATCAACCTGACTTTGAGTGAAGCCCAACTTCAACAAGTAGCTATCTATCCTCTCGTACCAAGCCTTGGGTGCTTGCTTCAACCTATAGAGCGTTGTCTTCAAATTGCATACATGGATGTCTCTATCTCGGACTTCGAACCCCAGAGGTTGCTCCACATACACCTCTTCCTTTATAGAACCATGCAGAAAAGTGGTCTTCACATCCATTTGATGGAAACTCCATCCTTGCGTTGCAGCAAAGGCAATGATCGATCGGATGGTGGTATAGCGAGCAACAGGTGCAAATATATCGTCATTATCTATGCCTTCCTTTTGAGAGAAACCTCAGGCAACAAATCTTGCCTTGTACTTTTCAACACTTCCATCAGACCTAGCTTGATATTATAGAGCCATTTCAAGGTGACAACAGATTTGTCCTCCGGTCTCGGGAACACTTCCCAGACATCATTCTTCAGAATAGATTCATATTCCTCGTGTATAGCATTCTTCCAAACTTGATGCTTTACGGCTTCTTCAAATGTTCCAGGGTCAAATTGTACTATAGTACTCATGGTTGCTAGGTACCCTTGGTACCTATTCGGCTTCTTACTTTCCCATAAAATGTTCCCCTAGGAGTAATATGTCTCTCGACATCTTCGAGAGTGTCTCTTAGTCATGAAGGTCTTCTATTATTTGAAGAGGGTGGTTATATAGGATCCATCAGACCTTCAACATCGAGCATTGGTTCATCCTTAGATTCTTCCAGCTTCCCTGTTTCTTCTTCTTCTTCTTTGTCTTCCTTGAACCCTTTGTCTTCCATTGCCGAAATGGACACAAGGTTCTTCTTCAAATCAGGTACGTACAACACATCTTGTAGTCGAAGGACTTGACCTTGAGATAGATGGAGGGTCACAGTCCTTGTCCCTTTCACGGGATAGGTGGCATTATCTCCAAGGATAATTTCCAGATTAGTATCCTTCTCAACCAAATTAGAGAGGGCTTATTTATAACCAGTGAGGTTCCTTGAAGCACCACTATCAATCAACCAAACATCCAGGGTGTCGCGTGGAGATGCAGCAGAGAGGGCAGATACAAGAAAAATTCATTTCTCTTATTATCAACAACATTAGACTCATCATACTTGAAATTTCTTGACCTCTTGAAAGGTTGCCCATTTCCACTACGATCAGAGGGAGCCTTCCTTTTTCTTTTGAGCCTGTTGTTCCTGCCATTCCCTCTCGAGTTGTTGTTGTCATCATCCCTGGGAGAGTCCCTTCTATTGGGGCAGTCTCTTGCATAGTGACTAGTCTTGTTACAAGTGTAACATCTTCCCTTCCTTCCTTTGGGCCCCGCTCTTCCATGGTTTTGATTTCTTGGGCCACCATGGTTCTTCTTCTTTGCATGAGCGGCGAAGGTAGTAGGGTCACTTCCATTTCCATTAGAGGCATACTCTATCATTCTTGTTTCCTCTTGAGTGCATCTCGTCAATATTTCATCAAAATCGTGAATCACATTATTGTTAAGAATAGTGGTATTGAATACATACCAATCACGGGGGAGACCTCCAAGTGCAATAAGAACCATCTCTCGATCAGATTTTGCTTCCCCAATAGTTAGGAGGTTATTCCTGATTTCAGTGAGCCTCATAAAATAGGATTGAATAGATTCATCCTTGCCCTTCTTGATATTCTTCAATTGATTCTTGAAGAAAAGGATTTGATTAGCATTGCTAGCCGTGAACATGTTCACTAGCTTATCATACATCTCTTTAGATGTGTTCAACTCAGAAATGTAAGCAACCAAGTGCTTATGAATAAAATCCCGGAGGCTCTTGAATCTTCCCCTGCACATAGTCCATGACATCTTGATCTTCTAGAACCAAATCCAAGGACATCTTCAATGCACGATAATCAGACGTATCAGTCAATTTATCATCAGCCTTGAAACCCTTGTAGATTGCGGAGGCCATTTGTCCTTGATAGAATTTCTTCCTTCAGTGATTGCTTCTAACACCAACTTGGACTTTGTCTTCACCTCAGCTTTGATAACATGATAAGTTTAGATAAACATGGTGTTCTATGCTAGATGCAGTTTTACTTCAATCTTTCTTAGGCCCGATACAAATAGAAATCACATAAACATGAAAAAAAAATGCTGATAGAACACAATAATAGATCAATAGAAGACAAGCCAAATATAGATCAGATTTACAATTCCTTTTGCCCAGCAAAGATATGAGATATTGTTGCGTTACGACAATCCACAGGATGCTTCAGCCAGCAAAGCCTTTCTAGATCAGCCAACCTTCCAAGTGTCACACCCACAACCCTCAAAGATAGCTCATCACAAGTCAACGCTGGTCAACTCAAAGTCAACACATGACAACAACAGAAAGTCAACGCTACAGATTAGGGCTTCGGTCAACCAGCTCTGATTTCCTCGTTTTTAGTGCCGAACAGTACGACCTCTCAAAATCTGAATTTTGGTAGAGTTTTGAGGTCAAACGACCAAGGGTTGACCACGGTGATTGCTGCAGCAAAGAAGCCCTAAACAGATCCGCAAATTTCAGAGTTCAGCTCCGCACGTGTGAAGGGAAGAAAGCCTCCAAAGGCTAAAGAACAAATCAGATTACAATGAGAGATGTGTGATGTGTTGATGATGAAAATGACCAACAAGTCTCTCCAATATATATCCATCAGTGAGGGTGTGTGACACATCTATTAGGCATGTGAGCCTACATTACAAATCTCGCTGACCTTGCACATGTGTGGAAAATAAATTCAAAATATATGTTCTGCTCATCCAATCAAGATGATCCTTAGTTCAATCTTGCACCACTCCAAAAGAGGAATCCAACAAAAATATGACCATCGTCATATGAGCAGTGCAACATGGAGTTTGGACCTAGTTGCCCAAAATTAACAAAAGGCTAAGAGAGGGAATGCAAAGACAAATGCCAGTTTCATTTACGGATTTTTCCAGTTCTGGTGGTGGAGAGGATGATAAAAAGCCATCGTCATGGCCTCGAGAACATATGTTTGAGAAGGCGGTGACTCCCAACGATGTTGGAAAGCTGAATGGCCTGGTAATCCCAAAGCTATATGCAGAGAAATATTTGCCCATGGATTTACAAGAGTTGATTAAAGTTGTGACAGTTGCAGACACATCAGAAGCCCATGGTATGCAAGAATTTCTTCTGTCGGCCGAGGACTTTGTTGTGCAAGTTCATGGCGTTGTTTTGGTGAACACTAATGTTTAGGGAACAATTCCATTAGCCACGATAGAGAAGTTCAACGAAAAAGTGGCGCAGGCGACCCATAAAAATGCATCAACACTTCTGGAAGATGTAGGAAAGGACATGCGAATTCTTACCTATGATTTTCCTCCACAAACGAAACAGAGGAATATAATTTTCAATGAACTAATGATGTGTTGGAAGGCATCGAGCCTATCTGATCTCTATGGCTTCAGGTGCAACCCCGCCATGCCAAGAAACTTGAACCCAAATATTCTATTAGCACAAGAGGATTGCAGGCTTCTCAACAAAGGCAATCTCTCTCACACTGGCTCGAATAAATGGTGGAGAACTAGTTCTGTAAATTCGAAGTATAACGTCTACGCAACATACCGGTCTCGGTTTATAGCGCCTTCAAGTATCAACCCACGATGAATTATTGGCAGTGCCCCCAATTCCCCTTCCTTTGCCCAACGGGTTGGTGGTGATGCCACCGTCAGTGTCATTGCTCCTTCCTCTGCTGCATTCAGTTGTTCCTATCAGCACCTCCAAACAACCCTGGTTAGCTATTTAGACGCTGCCTCGTCCGCGGTGTTCACAAATGGTAAACCCTCCCCGTCGAGACTGTTGTTCAAGACGTTGTCCAAACTGCTATCGAAACACTTCTATACCGTAGTTTTGGTGACCATGTCAACAATCACGTTGCTAGTCAAACAATGTGAACCATTGATTAGTTGGAACCTTTATGAATAACAACTTTATATATATTAAAGTTACAAAGTATATATAATTAATTAAATTAATTAATATAACTAATTAATTTAATTAATATAATTAATTAAAAAAAGGAATCCAAGGGAATATTACTAATGAGCTACATATTGAGATTAGATGATTGACAAATTATATATATCGAATTGGCAAACACAAAGTGAAGAAAATTGTCGTCAATTAAGCTTTGAGGACAAAGCTTTTCGAAGAAAGAGGCAATGTTACGAATATAAAATTGTGTAAAATAAATAAACATAAATAAATATAAATAATGAATAATCAAAATAATGATTATTTAAATGGTCATTAGTTAACTGAAAGGGCATGTCTTAAAAGACATGCCCAATCATGAAAGGACACCTGCCTAGATATATAAGCAGGGCTTCATTGTAACATTTCTCATCACTTATACATTTTATATATTAATAAATTATTATTACAAAATACCTCGTGTGTATTTTTACATTTAAGTCAACAAGCCTACAATTTTGTTGCTTCAATCCGACATTGACCTTAGCTCGAGATGAGTTGCTCTGCACTGCCACTGCACAGTCTCTGCGTCACAACTTGTTGCAACCTTCCCTCTTTCCGTTGGATTTTCTGTTGATTGGAAACGAGGCTCTACTGGCCTCTCCGGAAACTCCCTCTGGCTTCTAGCGCTGACCCTCGACTGTTTCCTTGGCAAAATTTTGGATTCCCTCTGAAGCTCTGCACTACCTCTGCGTGGCACTGCGTAGTCTCTTAGTGGCTTTACTGCCTCCTTTGCTTTGCACTCTTTGGATCAGGAATATCTTCCACCGGACAACTATCCCTGTTGGATGCTGTTATGACTTTTTCTTGCGAACCTAATGGTGGGTTTGCTGAGAAAATGGCGTCCATTTTGTTTACCCAAACGATGACGCCCTTATGGTCCTTACTATCATATTTAGGTAATTCATTTTTAATTTTAAATAGGTTCCTTTCTGGAGACTTGTATAGTATTGAGAACCTTCAAAGTGCACTTATGGTATTCATGTCTATAGATTTTTTAGGAAGTCGTGATCTGGAGAAATTTCATCTTCTGGGGTTTTCAGACTTTGTGTGGATGAGGGTGGATTAGTCTTCCTAAAATGTTGGCTCATCATGTCTTTTAAATATGCAATATCCTTGGCCATTGTGTCTTGATCATTCAGTGTTACATGGGGTCTTGCCCCTCCACCTAGGGGTCTAGATTCCTTGCCCCCTCGCACTCCGGGGTCTTGGGGACTTCTAGGGGGCGTTTCCCCATGCCCCCAAAAATCAGGAAACTAAAGGGGGCGTGAGGGGGGATGTTTCCTCAAATTTAGGGGTCGAGGGGGCGTGAGGGGCCTGAAATTGAAAAAACTATTTTTTAGATGAAAAAATAAAAAAATAAACGATTTTTTTTTTAGGTTAAATTTTTTTTTGTGTTAAAAGTTTGTTTCATTGTTTTAGTTTATGGTTTCATGTTAAAAGTTGGTGTGCAACTTAGGATGTTTGAGAATCCAAGTGATTCTAATTCAGATGGTGACATGGTTGATCCTGATATATTCGTGCAGCAACTGGGTGCAGAGACTAGTGGGGCATTACCTTGAGCATTTATGCTCATTTATCATTTGATATTCATATGTTATGTTTTATGTTTTATGTTTCAGACATAACTTATTTGCTTTTAAGTTTTATGTTTCAGACTTGAGTTGTAAACTTCAGTTTAAACTTTATTTTGAATCTTGATATAATATGTCATCCGAAATCTTAAACTTTATTTTCATTGTACATCGTTAGTAGTTACATTAATGATTATACAGTTACAAACTTACAAACTTACATGTATGATTATATGATGTATGTTTTAAGTTTTAAGTTTTAAATTTGTTTCAGTTATATGATTCATCATTCATTGATTTATAATTTTCTCATTTATGATTTATCTTTCATGATGTAAGTGTATGATGCCTGTATATACATTCCTTGCAAAAATACAGTTACATTATAAATATTAAATTTTCAATGATATATCATATATTTTTATATTTTATAATTTTTATGACCTCGACGTCCCCCCACGTTTCCTGAAAATTGGTAGGGAGCTTTTGCATAGGCTGCTCCTGCGCTCCCTCGCCCCCTCACTCCCACCTCCAGGGGACTTGGTGGAACATTGTCATTTACTGACTTTTCGACATTGTTGATGCAGTCATTCATCTTATTGAGCTCTTCTCGGATTTTTTTTAAATCATTGTTGTTATTGGAGTTCGTCATTTTATTCCTTTTCTTCTTAGAAGACCCAATTTTTTTTTTTTTAAATAATAATAATAATAACTATTATTTAATTGTTTTTTTCTTCTAATTAAATTAATAATTGTTATATCATTTATATATTTATAGATTATATATATTATATAATTATTAATTGTAAACTATATAATATATATATTATATGATTATCGATCAACAGTCACAAAAAATCCGTCCGTCTAAAAAAGACAACAAGACCCGTTTGCTTTGATATAACTTACGATTATGATTATTGGTCAACCCGTTCACAAAAATGTAACTTGTTTGCTTTGATACAACTTACGATTTTAATTATTTGGTCAACCCGTTCACAAAAACGTAACCGTCCTGTCCGTTGACCAATGCTGGTTTGGGTGTAGAGTCACGTTGTTTACTGGAACCCTTTGATATGATTGGAGCCCGCACTATCCAAATCTGATAGCAGATCGTGAGTTTTGGGCGGACTGCACAATGACCCATGGAGTTAGCACAACAACACAACGATCAGTGGCACTGCACAGAGGCTTGCACATAGGCACAACAATCAGCAGAGTGAGGGGCCGATAGGGCTAGCGACCCACAAGCGTGGTTCCTACCTAGTGAATGATTGCTCTGATACCAACTGGAGCGTTAAGTTATTACGCAACTCTAATATTGTGTGTAGATTTGTGCAAGGTATCTAAATTGTATTGATAAGATATGAATGATGTGTTTACATTATCTCAGACGATGTGCCTAAATAGGCATTGACTGGTCATGAGGGCTTATTGGACACATTTTTTGACAATGTCACTTCATAATTAATTTTATTAATGTTAATTTACTAATTAGACTAATTAATTATTAATTTATCATATTATAAATTATTTATTCATAACAACTGTATGTTGAGAAATATTTGCCCATGGATTTACAAGAGTTGATTAAAGTTGAGGCAGTTGCAGAAACATCAGAATTCCATGGTATGCAAGAATTTCTTCTGTCGGTCGAGGACGTTGTTGTGCAAGTTTATGGCGTTGTTTTGGTGAACATTGATGTTCAGGGAACAATTCCATTAGCCACAATAGAGAAGTTAAGCGAAAAAGTGGCGTAGGCGACCCATAAAAATGCATCAACACTTTCGGAAGTTGTAGGAAAGGACATACGAATTCTTACCTATGCTTTTCCTCCACGAAAGAAACAGAGGAATATAATTTTCAATGAATTGACGATGCGTTGGAAGGCTTCGAGCCTGTCGGATCTCTATGCCTTCAGGTGCAAGCCCGCCATGCCGAGAAACTCGAACCCAGATATTCGGTTAGCACAAGAGTATTGCAGGCTTCTCAACAAAGACAATCTCTCTCACACTGGCTCGAATAAATGGTGGAGAATTAGTTCTGTAAATTCAAAGTATAACGTCTGCACAACATACTTGCCCCGGTTTATAGCGCCTTCAAGTGTCAGCCCACGACGAAGCATCGACAGTGCCCCCAATTCCCCTTCCTCTGCCCAACGTGTTGGTGGTGATGCCACCGTCAGTGTCACTGCTCCTTCCTCTGCCGCGTTCGGTTGTTCTTACCGGCACCTCCAAACAACCCCGGTCAACTATTTAGATGTTGCCTTGTCCGTGGTGTTCAAAAACGGTAAACCCTCCCAGTGGACACTATTGTTCGAGACATTGTCCAAACCGTTGTCGAAACACTTCTCACCGTAGTTTTGGTGACCACCAGGTCAACAATCATGTTGGTAGTCAAACAATGGGAACCGTTGATTAGTTGGAACCTTTATGAATAACAACTTTATATATATTAAAGTTACAAAGTATATATAATTAATTAAATTAATTAATATAACTAATTAATATAATTAATATAATTAATTAATTAAAAAAAAGGAATCCAAGGGAATATTACTAATGAGCTACATATCGAGACGAGATGATTGACGAATTATATATATCAAATTAACAAACACACAATGAAGAAAATTGTCATCAATTAAGCTTGAGGACAAATCTTTTCGAAGAAAGAGGCAATGTTACAAATATAAAATTGTATAAAATAAATAAACATAAATAAATATAAATAATGAATAATCAAAATAGATTATTTAAATGGTCATTAGTTAATTGAAAAGGTATGTGTTAAAAGACATGCCCAATCATGAAAAGATACCTGCCAAGGTATATAAGTAGGGCCTCATTGTAACATTTCTCATCACATATACATTTTATATATTAATAAATTATTATTATAAAATACCTCGTGTATTTTTACATTTAAGTCAACAAGCCTACAGTTTTGTTGCTTCAATCCGACATTGATCTCAGCTCGAGATGAGCTGCTCTGCACTGCCGCTACACAGTCTCTGTGTCACAATTCGATGCAACCTTCCCTCTTTCGGTTGGATCTTCTGTTGATTGGAAATGACGCTACTGGCCTCCGGAAACTCCCTCTGGCTTTTGGCGCTGACCCTCGACTATTTCCTCAGCAAAATTTCGGATTCCCTCTAAAGCTCTGCACTGCCTCTGCGTGGCATTGTGCAGTCTCTCAGTGGCTTTTACTGCCTCCTCTGCCTTGCACTCTTCGGATCAGGAATATCTTCCATGGGACAACTATCCCTGCCCCTCACTGCAAGAAATCACCTCGATCACTCTCCGCCAACTGCAACACTGGTCTCTTGAGAATTCGATCTCTAGATCTCTCACTTGATATGTTCTCCAAGTGCCCATCAAGCTTCTTCTTATAATATTCATGTTGAACATTCAACGACCTAGATTAAGTCCTAATCAATGGCTCAGATCATCTTGACTCGATCTCCATCTTTTTCTAGAAGATTCACACCCAGTTAAATTAATACCCTTTAATATTATTAATTTCCTAAGTTTAGACTTAGGCATCCATTAAAAATAATTAATTATTTTAATTAAACTGTCTCCAGGCGGAATTTCCCAAAACGATTTCTGGGTCTTGGAGAATGCATGTTTCCTAGCTTCCCTGCAAATTCTTGATGCTAGAGCATATCCAATGATGAACACCCTCTCAGCGAGGAATGTATTCTAGTAATGCAACTCGCTGAAGCATCACCCTGACTTTGTATCATCTCCCTCTGCGTTGCTGATGTCTGACATCACTTCCCACTAACTACTGTGCAAATACTGCATATGTGCTGCTGCTGACTCTGCATGCTGCTGCCAACTACATCTGCACTGCAGCTTTGTTGCTGTTGCAACAAAAAAACATCCAAAATACTGAACCAACTGTGTTTAGTATGATGTATCTATCAATGGAGTTCTAACTGCTGCTAATTTCTGCGCTGATCCTCTACAGCCTCTGTGTTGCTGGTGACTTTGCACTGTGCCAACTGCACCGCTACCAACTCTGCTCTGCGTTGCTCAATCTTTGGCGCTCCTAGCCACTGCAACTAACACTCCGACACTTCTCTGCACCAACTAACACTGGTCCATCGTGCAACTCCTAATGTGGGCTCCCGTATCAAGGTATTGATCGATGAGGTGGACTCTCTAGAACTACAATACTAGATCAACCCACCTCTCCCCTAGAGGTATGTGGGTAATCATGGCAAACTCTTCCTCCTCGACTCTGTGGGTGCATCCTACTACTCATGTTTCTCTTTCTTGTCCTTCTTTATGAGAGGACACTGCATAGCGTAGTGACCAAGCTCACCACACCTGAAATATTCGATTTTCCAGACGTCCTTCTTCTGCCTCCTCTGCTCCTGCTGCCCCTTTGATGCAAGGGCTGCATTCTCCTCTTCCTCCTTGGGCTTCACCCTACTGTTGCTTCTACCATCCAGTTTGCACTTTACTAGATCACATCTCATCTCTTCTTGTTGGAGAGCTGCCCACATCCCCTCCCAATCCGACAATCTTTCTCTCCCCAGAATACTCTTGACGAAAACTTGCCATTCATCTGAGACGCTATTCATGGCTAATCTCACCATCTCCGTAGACTGAGGCACTGACCCTATAGTTTCTAGCTGATCTCGAACTTCCTGAAGCTTTATAAGGAAGCGATCTATGTGCTCCCCCTTCTGCATCCTTGTGGATCTCTTCTTCTCCTCCAAGTACATCTTCAGTTGCTCGGAAGATCCTTGATACAACGTGGCCAATGCATCCAACATCTCTTTGGCTGCGCCTTTGCCTGCTATGTGAGATACAACGTGATCTCTCACTCCGTCGAGGATCAACATGTTGGCCTTTTCCATATCCTTCTTTTAAGCTTTCAATGGATCCAGATCTGTGGGGACAACTACCACATTATCGATGAAGGCTTTAAGATCATGCTCATCCAGAAGGAAGGAGATTCTTGCCTTCTAGATCACATAGTTGGAGGCACCCTCCAATCGATCTCGATCTCTCAGCCCAGTAGATGTCATATCGCCAAATAGATGTCGAATTGCTTCTTCTCTCCTCTGCACAACTGCTGACTAGGTCTACGCACTCCCTACTTGAGTAAGTAGATTTGCTCTCGGCTACTGCTGCCTTGCAGTGAAAAATCGAATTCCTTGGCTCAGAATTCTCTGAGGAAGAAATTCCCTCACTGTGCTCCTTCCCTCTTCTGACGCTTTTCTGCACTAGCAAATTGCTGCAGAAAATCTGTGTTCCAATTGAAGAACTTCCCTGCGCTGAAGCAGCTCCACTGCTCCCTCTGCTGCTGACAAATCTCTTACTCTTTGTCGACTCACTCAAAGAGAAAATTTTCCTCGAAAATCTTGCCCACCTGGCATTGGACTGCGCAACCCCTCTGGGTTTTCGATTTGCTGCCTACGCAGCTCTTCGAGCTCCCTCTTCTGCTCAACGCTGGCCTCTTCTTGCTTCACCTACGCTCTGATACCATGTGAAAATTCCTAAATCTGGAATCCTATTGCAACAACTGGAAAATATTCACCTAATTGTCAATCTTAACTTAACAATTTATTTGCAGTTTTCTACTACAAACACTGAATACATCACACTGCAACCTACACAAATATAAAAATGTTGCGGAAACAAAACACAGTGCAGGAAAGAAATAAACACGCGATCGACACTGTTATTTTTGGACAAATGTCCCCAGAAAATCCCAATGCGGAAAACCGACGCAACAATAGAGGGTTTGTATTATTATATAGTAGTTTCTGAATACAAGTCTATGCCTGTCGAAACTGACAAGTCATACGGAGGAAAAACTGACAAATAAATCTTGTGAGAAAATGTCACTCTGCCATGGGAATCCGACACTGACCTCAATTTGAGATGAGCTGCTCTGCGTTGCCTCTGCGCAGTCACTGTGTTACCCTACGTAGTCTCTGTGTCACAATTCGATGCAACCTTCCCTCTTGTTGTTGGATCTTCTGCTGACTGGAAACAAGGCTCTACTGGCTTCTGGAAACTCCCTTCGGCTTTTGGCACTGACCCTCAATTGTTTCCTCAACAAAATTTCTAACTCCCTCTGAAGCTCTACACTGCCTCTACGTGGCACTACGCAGCCTCTCTGTGGCTTTTACTGCCTCCTCTACCTTGCACTCTCCAGATCAAGAATATCTTCCACCAGACAACTATCCTTGCTCCTCATTGCAAGAAATCACCTCGATCACTCTTCGGCAACTGCTGAGTTGCTCTCTTGAGAATTCGATCTCTATATCTCTCACTCGATATGTTCTCCAAGTGCCCAACGAGCTTTTTCTTATAATCTTCTCATTGAAAATTCAATGACCCAGATTAATTCCTAATCAATGGCTCAGATCATCTTGACTCGATCTCCATTTTTTTCTAGAAGATTCACACCCAATTTAATTAATACCTTTAATTATTTTAATTTCCTAAGTTTAGACTTAGGCATCCATTAAAAATAATTAATTATTTTAATTAAACTGTCTCTGGGTGGAATTTCCCAAAATGATTTCTGGGTTTTGGAGAATGCATGTGTCCTAGCCTCCCTGCAAATTCGCGAGGCTAGAGCACATCCGATGCTACCAAAAATCAACAACTTTCATTGATGACTACTCTAGGAAGACCTGTATTTTCTTTATGAATACCAAGGATCTAGTCTTCAAGAGGTTCCAAGAGTTTAAGGCTCTTAAGGAGAATTAGACAAGGAAGAAAATCAAGCTCTTGAGATTAGACAATGGGGATGCGTATACCTCCAATGAGATGAAGGAGTTCTGTGTGAGAGTAGGAATCAGGAGAGAGTTCATAGTGCCATATAACCCCTAGCAGAATGGGGTGGCAAAAAGGAAGAACAGGGCCATAGTGGAGGCATCGAGAGCCATATTGCATGATCAGAGGCTACCTTTCTTTTATGGGCCGAGGCTTGTAACACTACAGTGTATCTGTAGATCAGGAGTCCACACAGCATTGGGGAGTAAGACTCCTGAGGAGACATTTTTTGGGAAGAAGCTTAAGATTGGTCACTTGAGGATTTTGGGTGCATTACTTATTCACATGTCCCCGAGGAGAAGAGGACAAAGTTGGAATCCACTGCAGAGAAGGGTATTCTTGTGGGTTACAACGAGACTTCCAAGGCCTATCACATATATATATTCTTGCCAAGAGGAAAGTTTTCCTGAGGCAATATGTGATGTTTAAGGAGGAGAGGGTGTAAATTTTGGTGTAATTTTAGATTTACTTCAATCTTCTAGGGCCTGAGACAATATAGCAATCACATAAACATGAAAGTAAAATGCTGATAGAACATACCAATAGATCAACAAAAGACAAGCCAATATAATAGATCAGATTTACATATCTTCTTGTCCAACAAAGATGTAGAATAGTGTGCGTTACGGCAGTCAACAGGATGCTTCAACCAACAAAGCCTTTCTCAGGTCAGCCAACCCTTTATCACACACACAACCCTCAAAGACAACTCATCAAAAGTCAACATAATTCAACAAAAGAGTCCCACATCCAGATTTCCGGCATCATCCATATTTACGACATCCATTTCCGGCATCATCCAGATTTACGACATCCATTTCCGACATCATCCAGATTTACATCCATTTCCGGCATCATCCAAATTTACGACATCCATTTCCGGCATCATCCAAATTTATGACATCTATTTCCGAAATCATCCAGATTTACGACATCCATTTTCGGCATCATCCATATTTACGGCATCCATATTTACACGTGGGAGAGAGAGAAGCATCTTCTAGGCTGAACGAACCAATCAAATCATGAGGAATGTGTGTGATGAGATGATGATGAAATTACCTCCAAGTCTCTCCAATTTATATCCATCTGTGAGGGTGTGTGACACATTTGTTGGGCTCTCAAGCCTACATTACAAATCTGGTCGACCTTGCACATAAGTGGAATAAATTCAAAATAAATGTTCTACTCATCCGATCAAGATGATCTTTAGATCAATCTTGCACCTCTCCGAAAGAGGAATCCAATAAAAATATTGGCATCATCATCTGAGCAGTACAACATGGAGTTTGGACCTAGTTGCCCAAAATTAACACTCCCTCTCAACTAGGGAGAACTCCATCCACTAGTGCCATCCAAACATCGTGCGTCATCCCGTCGTAACTTGCTTTGCTGGCTTCTTTATTTCAAACGGTGAGTCACAAAGACATCACTCCCGGCTGACCCGAAGTCAGCTCAGAGGTTCGAAACCTCTATAGGACTCAAAGGAGTCTCATACTAACCCGAAGTTAGTTTAACTGACTCGAAGTCAGTTGGAGGTTCAAAACCTCTCTTGGATTCAAAAGAGTCATATACTAACTCGAAGTTAGTTTAACTGACCCGAAGTCAGTTGGAGGTTCGAAACCTCACTTGGACTCAAAAGAGTCATATACTAACCTGAAGTCAGTGGGAGGTCTGAAACCTCACTTGGACTCAAAAGAGTCATATACTAACCCGAAGTTAGTTTAACTGACCCAAAGTCAGTTGGAGGTCTGAAACCTCACTGGGACTCAAAAGAGTCATATACTAACCCGAAGTTAGTTTAACTGACTCGAAGTCAGTTGGAGGTCTGAAACCGCACTTGGACTTAAAAAGAGTCATATACTAACTTGAAGTTAGTTTAACTGACCCGAAGTCAGTTGGAGGTCGGAAACCTCACTTGGACTCAAAAGAGTCATATACTAACCCGAAGTTAGTTTAACTGACCCGAAGTCAGTTGGAGGTTTGAAACCTCACTAGACTTGATCCCAGATCAAGTGGTTGGACACGTGCCATCCTAGACATAGAGAGCACGACAATCTCTAATGTGTCCATCGGTCTTGCTATTGGTCTCTATCCACATTTCCCACCTCATTAGCCAAGATGAGAGGTACTTCCCATGAGTCTGAAACTCCATGGGTAGGATACATGCGGGGCATAGATCAAAGAGAGGTGAACCAACTCAATATCATCACGGTGGGGCAGAAGCACACCAACAAAGTTCAACAAGCCTAGCCTTGTGGTTGCTTATAGCTCCAAGAAGCTATCTTGAAAGCCCCTTGGAGCTCCCAGAGCTCATCATCCAATAGGACACTCAGAATAGGGTCGTTCCACGATTCCAAGATTCTCATGGAAGGTTAGGAACTTGACCTTCCCCAAGGGCTTAGTGAGAATATTTGCGACCTACTCGTCAGTTCCTATATGATCGAGCCTTATGGTGCCTCGCTGTACCATGTCCCTGACAAAGTGGTACCTAATATCAATATACTTGGATCGATCGTGGAACACGAGATTCTCTAACAAACAAATCCCACTCTGGTTATCACAAATGATAATGGTGGTATCTAGCACATGCCTAAACAACTCACTGAAGAGCTTTTGCAACCAAATAGCTTCACAACAGACCATACTCGCTGCAATGTATTCAGCCTCAGCGGTGCTCAAAGCCATCGACTTCTGCTTCCTTCTCATCCAAGATATCGAAGCACAATCAAGTGTGAAGCAACATCCAGATGTGCTCTTGCGATCCACCACACTGCCAGCCCAATCAGCGTCAGTATATCCATGGAGTTTCAAACTCCCGACAATGTATCTTAGCCCATGGTTTATCGTGCCCCGAAGATATCTCAAGATATTCTTGGCACCAACCCAGTGAATGTGATGAGGATCAACCATGTGTTGACTCAAGGTGTTCATTGCAAAACATATGTTTGAACGGGAGTTCACTAAGAACATCAATGGCCCTACGAGTTGACGATACTCGGTAGGATTTCCCAGAGCAGGCCTAACAACATTTCCACACAACTTCTTGAAGTTGAGTTCCATCTGTGTCGACACGGACTTACAGTCCACCATACCAAATCTCTCCAACAACTTCACAATATATTTTCCTTGAGAGAGGAAAATCTCGCCAGGTCTCTGCCAGACCTCCAAGCCTAGGAAGTAATGCATTAGTCCTAGGTATTTCATCTCGAACTCGGAAGCGAGCTCCCTCTTACACTGATGAATGAGAGGGTCAGCACCTGTCAGGAAGAGATCGTCCACATAGAGAACCAAAATGAGAGGTTTTTCTCTATCAACTTTGAAGTAAAGGTTCAGATCAGCATTACTTCTAGTGAAGCCCAACTTCATCAAGTAGCTATCTATCCTCTTGTACCAAGCCCTGGGAGCTTGCTTCAACCCATAGAGGGCCTTCTTCAACCTGCATACATGAGAGTCTCTATCTTGGACTTCGAACCCCAGAGGTTGCTCCACATACACCTCTTCCTTTATCGAACCATACCGAAAAGCGATCTTCACATTCATCTGATGGAGACTCCATCCTTGCGTTGCAGCAAGGGTAATAATAGATCAGATGGTGGTACAACAGGCCATAGGTGCAAATATATCATCATAATCTATGTCTTCCTTTTGAGAGAAACCTTGGGCAACGAATGTTGCCTTGTACTTTTCAACACTACCATCAGATCCATGCTTGATCTTATAGAGCCATTTCAAGGTGACAACAGCTTTGTCCTCCGGTCTCGAGACCACATCCTAGACATCATTCTTCATAATGGACTCGTACTCTTCGTGCATAGTGTCCTTCCAAACTTGATGCTTTACGACTTCTTCAAATGATCCAGGCTCAGATTGTACGATAGTACTCATGGCTACTAGATACCCTTGGTATTTATTCAGCTTCTTGCTTTCACGGAATGTCCCCCCTGGGGCCATATGTCTCTCGACATCCTCAAGAGTATCCTTGAGCCATGAGGGTCTTCTCTTCATTAAAGGAGGTAGATCAATAGAGTCCATCGGTCCTTCAACATCGGGCATCATCTCATCCTTCAGCTCTTCCTGCTTCCCTGTTTTTTCATCATTGTCTTCCTTGGAGCTAGGAAGGTTTATCACTTTCCTGGGGGAAGCATCTTCATCGAAGGTGACATCGTGGCATATCTCCACTTCTCTTTGACCAGGCACATAGATTCTATATGCCTTCGAAGTTTCATTGTAGCCCACAAACATTCCCTTCTTTCCAGAAGCATCCAACTTGCTTCTCTTCTATTTCGGCACATGAAAGTAAACAGGACAACCAAAAACTCTAAAATGAGAAACATTAGGTTTCTTACCAGAGAAAACTTCTTCGGGAGTTTTGGAGTCCAGAGCGGAATGCAAGCATCGATTTTGTACGTGCACAGTAGTGTTCGTAGCTTCTCCCCATAGAAACTTCGGAAGACTTTGGTCGCATAGCATGGGACGGGCAGCTTCCACAATGGTCTTATTCTTTCTTTCAGCAACGCCATTTTGCTTAGGAGTATACACGGTTGTGGTCTCCCTCTTAATGCCAGCTCCTCTGCAAAAGTCATTGAACTCATTTGACTCATATTCGGTGCCATTATCGGTCCTCAAAATCTCGATCTTCTTTCCTATTTGATTTTCCACGAAGGCCTTGAAGGTACAAAACCATTTGAATGCTTCGTCCTTCTTCTTCAAGAAATATATCTAGGTCTTGCGAGAGAAGTCATCTATAAAAGTCATGTAATAAGAACATCCTCCCAAGGATTTCACGGGCAGCATACCAGATAAATCAGAATGTATCAATTGCAAGATATCAGGTGTCTTTGTGACACTTGAGGGGAAAGGTCCCCTTCAATGCTTTCCTTCGGCACCACCTTCCTTGCTTCAGGAAGGCCTTTGTAATGTAGGTGTCCAAACCTCTGGTGCCATAACTTAGTTTGACGAGTTGTATCACATGACATAGCCTCTAATTGAATTCCTCCAACCTGGTAGAGTGTATCAACTCTATCCTTGAAGTTCTTCTTCTAGTCTTGGGGAAGTCCTCCAAGAGCAATGAGGACGAGCTCTCGATCAACTACTTCTTCTCCTATGGCAAGGAGATCATTCCTGATTACTGTGAGCCTCATAAAATATGATGGAGGCTCATGAATCTTCCCCTGCACATAGTCCTTGACATCTTGATCTTCTAATGCCAAATCCAAGGACATCTTCTATGCATGATAATCAGACTTGTCAGTCAACTTATCATCAGACCATTGGTCCTTGACAAGACTTCGGTGATTGCTTTTCACACTATCTTGGGCTTTGTCTTCACCTCACCTTTGATACCATGTAAATTTTAGATAGACAAAATGTTCTATGCTTAATGCAAATTTACTTCAATCTTCTAGGGCCCGATACAATATAGCAATCACATAAACATGAAAGTAAAATGCTGATAAAACATACCAATAGATCAACAAAAGACAAGCCAATAAAATAGATCATATTTACATATCTTCTTGTCCAGCAAAGATGTAGAATAGTGTGCGTTACGGCAATCAACAGGATTCCTCAACAAGTAAAGTCTTTCTCGGGTCAACCAACCCTCCAAGTGTCACACACATAGCCCTCAAAGACAGCTCATCAAAAGTCAACATAATTCAACAAAAGAATCCCACATCCAGATTTCCGGCATCCATATTTTTGACATCATCCATATTTACGACATGCAGATTTACAGCATCCATTTCCGGCATCATCCAGATTTCCGGCATCCATTTCCGGCATCATCCATATTTATGACATCCAGATTTACAACATCCATTTCGGCATCATCCATATTTACGACATCCAAATTTACTGCATCCATTTCCGGCATCATCCAGATTTATGGCATCCATTTCTGGCATCATCCAGATTTACGACATCCATTTCTGACATCATCTAGGTTTACGGCATCCATTTCTGCCCTCATCCCGATTTACAACATCCATATTTACACGTGGGAGAGAGAGAAGCATATTCTAGGCTGAACGAACCAATCAGATCATGAGGAGTGTGTGTGATGAGATGATGATGAAATGACCTCCAAGTCTCTCCAATTTATATCCATCTGTGAGGGTGTGTGACACATCTGTTGGGCTCTCAAGCCTACATTACAAATCTGGCCGACCTTGCACATAAGTGGAATAAATTCAAAATAAATGTTCTGCTCATCCAATCAAGATGATATTTAGATCAATCTTGCACCTCTTCAAAGGAGGAATCCAATAAAAATATTGGCATCATCATTTGAGTAGTACAACATGGAGTTTGGACCTAGTTGCCCAAAATTAACAGAGGGCCTTGTGGAGGTCTCGGGAGGATGATCATGTAGAGCAACATGTTCTTCAGCAGGGGAGAAAACCACAAGTTTTAGGATATTTAGGAGGTGCATAGGGATTAGGAGGATCACCAACTTCTAGGGTGATAGGTTCACAGAGTTTAGGATCACCGGGCACAAATTCCAAGAATACAGGTTCACCAGAGACCATAGGGATGTCCTCATCAAGAGGAGAAGCTCTACGGGAGGAGATTCCCACACTAGTTTAGGCGGCTGCTTCAGGGAAGAGGAAGCCAAGATGGCTTTGTGATACCTTGCAGGAAGTTGGGGAGTCAGTGGGGAAACCCAAGTTGTCAGTTAGGGAGAGCAGACCGCTAGAGAAGCTTGGGGGCTTTGTGGCTAGTGTTGTGGAGAGTGAGCCATCTAGCTATGAGGAGGCTTGAAGTCAACAGATGTGGAGGGATGCCATGGTGGAGGAGTATGCTTCCATCATGAAGAATGATGTGTGGGAGATAGTGTCGAGCAATGTTGCGAACATCGGGATCAGGAGAAAATCTACAAGGATTCGGAAAACCAAAAAATCATAAAAATCGAGAAAATATCGGTAAAAATCAGCAAACATCGGCAAAATTAAGATTCCATAAAAAAAATTCTTTAAAAATCGGCAAACATTGGCTAGGCCAAGAAATTTTGATTTCGAGATAAAATTGGGGTGTTATCGAGATGTTCGCAACACTGGTGTCGAGACCTTAGGGGAAGTCATTGGTGACTTCTAGGTGGCTTTACAAGATCATACATGCTGTGGATGACAGCGTGGAGAAGTTCAAAGCTTGATTGTGGCACAAGGGTTCTCATAGGTAGAGGGAGTTGACTATGAGGAGACCTTCACACCAGTGGCTCAATAAACCTCTATTAGAGTAGTGATCTCCATAGCGACAGAGATGGGGTAGAAGATTCATCAAATGGATGTGAAGATTTCCTTTCTAAATGGGTTCATATAGGAGGAGGTTTAGATTGAGCAGCCACAAGGATTTGAGGTGCATAGGAGAGAGTCTCATGTGTGTAGGTATTAAGAAAGCCTTATATGGGCTAAAGCAAGCGCCCAGAGTATGGTATGGGAGGATTGATGCTCACTTGTAGCAGTTGGGTTTCCAGAAGAGTGATGTAGATCCAAACCTATATTTCATTGTGGTTGGCGACAATCCATTCATTCAGTTCCTATATGTGGATGACTTGTTTATTATAGGAGAGGAGAGACTCATACAACAGTGCAAGCGAGACCTTGCTTCAAAGTTTGACATGACTGATTTAGGACTGATCCACTATTTTTTTGGGTTGGAGGTTTGGTAAGAGGATGGGCATATCTTCTTGGGCCAAGGCAAGTATGCAGGTGATTACTGAGGAGATTTCGTGTGGAGGATTCCAGACCTATGGATACTCCTATGATTACCAATTGGAAGAAGTTGTATGCTTTAGATTATGAGTTGGTGGACCCCACTATGTATCGTCAACTGATGGGTTCGTTGGTGTATTTGGTCAACACTAGGACATATACATGTTTCATAGTCAACACGTTGAGTCAATTTATGATGGAGCTTAGGAGAGTGCATTGGGTGGCTGTGAAACATGTGTTACAGGAACTAGAGGGCACAATGGATTATGGATTGGACTATATCCAGGGGGATGGAGTCAGATTGATAGGTTGTACAGACTCAAAATGGGCAGGCAATGCTAGTGACCAAAAGAGTACTTCTGGATGTTGTTTCAGGTTGGGTTCAACAGTGGTGTCGTGGTTCAGCAAGAAACATAGATCATTGACACTGAGTTCCGCAGAGGCAGAGTACATTGTAGCCAGTCAAGCCAGTTGTGAGGCTATTTGGCTTCACAAGTTACTGTGTGGCTTATTTGGTCAGAGGTTTAGACCAACTGTGATATATTGTGATAATCAAAGTTGCATTAAACTCATGGAGATTCCAATATTTCATGACCAGTCAAAGCACATAGAGATCAAGTACCACTTCATCTAGGGTTGTGTTCAGAGAGGAGAAATGAAGCTTGAGTACATATCCACTAAGGAGCAGGTTGCAGACATTCTCACCAAGTCATTGCCAAGGGGAAAGCATGTGTATTTCAGAGATAAGATGGAAGTGGTGTGAAACACCTTCCTAGGTAAGAGGGAGTGTTGAGAAAAAGGGTACCAAGGAGGTGTTTCCTAGTGCTTTTTTCCTTTGGCCTATTAAAACACATGTGGACCACCTTTTAGTGTAACTTTGTGTTACTAAAGTCGTGACTTTTTAGTCACTTTATGAGGTACAAAAAGTACATGGTACTTTATTATACTAAAGTGATTTTATGAGAAAAAGTACATGGTACAAAAACAAGTTATTAAAGTGATTAGGGATGCTGATTAATGAAGCGAGAGACATAAGAGGGGGTCAATGGGAGATTAGACCTCCACCCTTGATCAAGGAAAGCTGAGATCTAATCTTTTAGCCCTTGATCTTAGGGATAGGGTTCTCTCAACATCATGAGACTAAAAAGGAGGAGAAAAGGAAAAAGAGCATTCATTCTTCATGTACAAATTTGGAGAAGTGAAGAGGAGAGAAAGAGAAGGAGAAGAAGTTGAGATAGCCATTGTTGCTCAAGGAGAGAAATCTATAGCAAAGAGAAACCATGCTTGATATCTGTTGAGATCGCTCACTATCTAAAAGGAAAAATTAACTCTTGGGTCTATTTACATGAATTATTGGATATTTTTTGAATAATTGGTTTTGGGAAATTTTCAAGTAATTGTGGTCTGTATTTTACATCAAGTACTCTATTGTGGACTTGTGGTAAATTGTATATCTTTCAGTTCTTGAAATTGAGTATTTTGAATGGCTACAAAATTGAGAAGTTTCATTGAATTTTCTCTTAAGCACTTAGCGTTTAACTCAGAATAAATTGTAATCTAAGTGCTTAAATCTTTAAAATTTCACTTCATCTTTTAATCTCTCCTTACATCTGCATTTTATGTTAGTCGTGCATATTAAAAATTCACCTCCAAGCATAAGCTTGGTTGATAGATATTTAGGACAAACTTTCTCTCTAGCTTGAGGGGCCACGACAACTCTTCGGTAGTTAACACGGTGACCTTGCAGTCGTTAGAGCCACAGTCTTTACAGTGTCAGAGGCACCAAGTGATAGGAGCACAACGGGAGGTATCAGTAATTAGACCATAGCCTGCTTCTTGTTGGCCTCCTTCCCACAACTTACCTTGGAGCTCAACTTCAAAACAATTTAGGGAAAGCCAAATTTAGAATAGGCATTTTAATAAAATTAACCAAGATCTTTGCATTTTCACCTAGTTGTAGGAATTGCATTTCATATAGGTTAGTCGATCATTCATTAAAGCAACATTTGTTATCCTATGACTTGGTAAACCATTAATCTTGCAAGTCTTTTTCTTCTGAGCACTGTAGTTAAAGGAACTGGTCTCATAACTTTAAATCTGGTTTGTCTAAATCTAATTGAATATCTTAAACATTGCTCAATTAATATCACTTTCATTTAATTTAATTTAAGTCAAGTTAATAAGATAACTCTCATTGCATCTCCTAGAACTTGTTGGTTCCCAACAAGTTTTCCTTCATCATCCATCTTTCACCTTTTAGGGACTACCGCCCTTAGCTTGCCTAGGAGATAGCTAGAACATAGTGGGCAAAGTTTAGAGTGACAACCTTTTCCCTGAGCGTTGTGGCCCTTGGTGTAATCTTTGGGAGACAACACTATGCTTTGCCATTGCCCCTGTTCCATATTGTCCTTGTTTCACACTGCCCCTTGTCCGGCACTATTTGTCCTGTTGTACAAATTCCATGGCTATGTTTGCTGCTACCACTGCTCCACTTTACACTGTAGCCGCCATCGCATTGTACAGACACTACCACACTTTTGTGAGTTGTATGGTTGACCATTTAATCAACCATCCAACAAGTTTCATATGTGTTACCGCTCAAACTAGTAGGGGTCCTAGGAGGGATTCCTAGAGAGCAACTACTGGGTCAAGTGGCAACAATGGAACAATAGCCCACTTTCACCTCAACTAAAGCTCCCTGCTCTTTATGAACTTTCTCCAATGGGAGGAGTCCCGGTATTAGGAAAATCACTAGGAGAAATATATAAATGGTGTAAAGGTAGTGATTGCAAGAGCCTATTCAAAGGAGAGACTCTAATGATAGGGATTGCTTGCTTTTGAAGCAAGATGAATGGCTCTCTAAGAAGGGCTAGAAAGAGACCTATACCTAGGGTTGAGGAGTACTTCTTGGTAAGAAGTGTTCTAGACCTAAGAATCCTAGAAGAATAGGGTTTCTAAGCGATCCTCGTGAAATTGGAGTGACAAGGTTGCAAGACCACAAAGAAGCCCTAGTGGACCCAATGAGGTTAAGGGTTTGGGATGGAACTTCAAACAAATGGACTTGACCAAGTGAGGGAGGAGAAAAGGATAAACGAGATAGGATTTGACTTGGATTTCCAATGCAATGACCCTTAATAAAGCCACTAACCAAAGGAAGCCTAGGGACAAAAGGTTCTTAAGCTAGGACTTGGGATAAATTGAGATTCCACCACCAGAATGGCTTGAGAATTGGAGGACCTCTCAAGGACACACGAACACAGGTCTTGAGCAAGTTTCATCAACTTTGGATGGCTACAATGGATTGTGTGTATGCCCTAGGAATCCTACTAGGGTTAGGGCTTAGAAAGAGAAAAAGAGGTGAGAAAGGTGTTTGTTTTGGTGAACACCAAGGACTAGACCAGTGACTAGCCTATTGGGAGAATGGAGTGAATGAGGTTCAATGTTTAGAGATGCTTACGCCCAACCAAGGAGTTCCCCAATAACTTTGTATGGTCCTAGAAGCAGCAACTAGGTTACTAGGGAAATTTATACTTTGATTCTGCAATTGATGACTTGTCAAGGAAATTCTGAACAATCATATGCCCCTTGGACAATCATTCACTATACTTCACATGATCATATGAAAAAGCCCTCACAAAGACAAGGTAAACAAATTTATATTTCATTTAAGGCAGCTACATTAGTGTCATGAGCGGAAATTTTCCATACATTATACAAGTGCAATACATGAGAAATATACCATGAAAAGACACTTACAAGAATAGCGAAATCTTCCAATCATCAATAGAGACAAAAATCGAAGCTCCAAGATTACAGACAAGCTCTTCCATACATCGAAATGCATCAAGATTCCAATTCGTCCATAAATAAGGCTAGCGAAATTCTGAAGAAGAGATACAAGTCCAAATCCAAGTGATGATCAAATGAAATGATCATCACATCAATATATATCCTCCCTAAGGGGTTCGATTTGCTTGGTAAGTCCTAATAATGCCCCAACTAATAAAATAATGTGCACAAATAACCTTCCTTGGTGACAAGCCCACCAAGATAGGTCCATAATACAAAAATAAGCCTTCCAAGAAGGAAAAATAATAGATACAATAGGTTGAAGGGACATTGAAGAGGCATAGTGGAGTTCATTGTGTGCCAATATGAATGAATGAGCTCCAAACATATTGAAAAAGGGGGTGGCCCCTCGATATCCAAGGAAATGACTTGTGGTGCTCCCCAAGTGGCTTTGGGGGCACAAAACATCCTCATGGGTCTCCAAATGGATCGAACAAGCCTGTATTCCATCTATACGAGATGGAATAACGATGCAAGCCCTCCCATTGTCTTCCATGGCGAGACATATCCTCATTTGAGCTCTAGATCAATTTCCAAGTGTGTGGTGCAAGAGTGGAGGCGGTTGGGCAGGGTGGTCCAGGTGCATCATGCAAAAATTCCTAGATCTGGCAAATCTAAGGAATCCTACTACAACAATATGAGTTAACTTCTCCTATTATGTAAATTACTTTTATATAATTCAGATCTGAATTATTGAAGAACTACTGAAGCAACATACACTGACTAAAATATGATTATGAAAAAAGGAAACTAAGCAAGAAATCAATCACACATAGGACACCTTTATTTTGGACTAAGTCCCCGGAAAAATGCAATGCTGGAAAATTGGTGCAGCAGATCTGAGGGTTTGTATTATTAAGCAGCAACAAATCTTGAATACATCTCTGAATACCTCAAGGGTTATTTAGTTATAGAGAGAAATACTTGCAAAAAGAAATTGTGAGACTACCTCAATCAATCAATGGAAAATCTCGCTGTTTTGGTCACTGGAAAAGCTTCCTCTCGAGGTCTCTGCGCAGTGACTGCATAGGCCCTGTGTCACCCCAACAAAGGATCATTCTAACTCCTGGAATCACAGATCTGGGCCTCTTGGTCTCACACCTCGGCCCTCGGCTTCTGGATACGATCCAACAGCTGAATCTTGGAAACCCTCTGAACCTCTGCGTAACCTCTGCGTAGCCTTGACTTGCTCTGCGTTGGCTCTGCGTCAGCCTGACTGGATGTGCTGGACGTCTTCCTGCCTCTCTCTACTGATGATTCTTCGGCGGAGAAAGTCTTTCTCTTCGGAAGCTACTCTGCCCCTCACTGCACTGAATCACTTAGATCTGATCTTCGTCCGAACACTACTCCGTCAGAAGAATTCGATCTCAAGATTCACTCTGTTTGTGTCTTTCCAAAAGACCCTCAAGCCTTCCTTTATAGTCTTCTCTTTGAGAAATCAACGGTCAAGATTAGATCTCTAATCAACGGCTAAGATTATAATATGACTTGATCTTCACTTTCTAGATCATTCTCACTCTGTTTTATTAATGTCCTTTAATTATTTAATTTCCCTAAGTTAGACTTAGGGTCTCCATTAAAATAATTAATTATTTTAATAAAACATTAACTGAGTGGAATTTTGACAAACGGTTTTCGGGTTCTTTGGAATACCAATGTCTAAGCCTTTCCACAAAATTTGGGGCTTAGAGCACTTTCCGATGCTACAAAAATCAACACATCATCATCGTCGAATAGGCGGAACACGAGCAAGCAATAAATGAAACTGAAGGATCCCATGAAGTGGCAATCTGCTCCCTACTATGGTGGAGACCTGTGGCTCTCAACGCTCACCTTACAAATGCCAATATGACCCTCAGGAGGGCTTGGACCCCATATAGGGAGACCAAACCCTAGACAAAGACCCACTTGCAATCTTGTATATGATCCAATGCGTCCCTTCACCTTCCAATACAACCAAACAATAGTGCAATTGAGTAAATGAGCTTACAAATCATGAAACCAAGTGGACACTTCATAGTGGCATTCCCTTCCATAATCGGATTCAAAACACACACGTGTCTCCAAGTTCAAAAATAATGTTAACCAATGACCCTATTAGGTGTTTTCAGCCTCTGAGGGGGTGACATGTCCATGGTACATCCATCAAATGGCAGGTGGTATGTGAAATAATGATGGAATGGAGTGGGGCATTTTTGAGAATTTGTGTATTTGGGGTAGCATCAATTGTGCTCTAGGTCCCAATTTTGAGGAAGGACTAGAGTTCACCTGATCTACAAGACCCAGAAATGGATTTGGGAAATTTCATCTAGTTTAAGAGATATTAAATTAATTAATTATTTTAATGTATTTCCTAAGTTAAAACTTAGGAAAATAAAATAATTAAAGTGAATTTGATTAAACATGTGATGAAATTGTCTTAAGTCAAATGGATCAAGCTTTCTTTTAATCCTAGCCATTGATTAAAGATTTAATCTTGGCCGTTGATTTGTCAACGAGAAAAGTATAAAGGAAAGGCTTGGGGTCATTTGTAAGACACACAGAGGCAGAGCACTGAAGCTAAGCTGAGATTCTAGGTCGGGGTTGCTAAGAATTCTCAAGTGTTTCGAAGTTTGGAGAGAAATTGAATTTGAACCAAGGGGATGATCTGATCCCGGGGTCTAGAATACACAAGAAGCAGAGAAGAGATCAACAAGGATAGCGCAGAGAACGACAACAATAGACGGCAACAACAACAACAACAGACGGCAGCAACAGATGACAGCAGCAACAGCAGACGGCAGCAGCAGATGGCAGCAACAACAACAGCAGACGACAGCAGTAACAGCAGTAGCAACAATGTCTTTAAGCAGCAGCGCTGGGGTTTCTAGGCCTAGATCTGGCTGAGTTCTATAAATCCCGTTTGAGGGTGTGGATCAGTCAGTATTGTTGGTCTTAGATCAGCTAGGTGCTGCAGATCTAGAGTTTTCTTTGCAGGGTTTTCCAGATCTGGAACCGAGAGTTGTGTATTCAGAAATATTCTTAATAATAGAGCCCTCCAGCCAGAGACCGGTTTTACCACATTGGGTTTTTCCGGGGACAGTTTATCCAGAAATAACTGTCACTTTGTCTATCTGTGCATGTGCTTATTCTAGATCTGAATTGGTAGAGATCTGTTATGTGTTTTGCTTTGATGTTAACTTGAATTTATTCAGTTGATAACTTGTATAAGTAGGAGAAGCTTAATCGGATTAACAGAAATAATTTCTGCATAAGAATTAAGATTTAGAAATTTCTACAGGCTAAAATAAGTGAAGCCCACACTTGGGTATATGAATGTAGGAGGGAGCAATTGTGGCACATGAGTTACCCTGACCATTGTTTTTTCACCCTTCTTCACATGCCTTTTGCCTTTTATAGATTTTTCTTTGTGACTGCTCGGGGCTCCAGGGGATGAGAACATGATATGTAAGATGTAGCGGTGAATACTCCCTTAAGGTGGGGCAGTTCATTGCCCACCAGGAGTTGGGACAATCATGGGTTCCTTAATGATGTAAGGGGCCAATATGAGGGGCCCTAGGAACCAGGGTGATGGCCATGATGATAGGGGTAGAGCTCATGCTTGGATTTTGCCCATGTGCTAAATTTGTATGTCTCGACCATCTTTTGCATTTCATGGTACATTTCCTATTGAGTGTGGCCAATTTATGCTTTTTCTTTTCTTTTATCCGTGTCAACCTCAGGGGCATCATTCCAAGGCCGACCCAAGTTGTGGACAAGGGGAGGAGGAGGCTAACTCCTTTTGGACCCAATGGACACATGTGGACCCAGATGGGAAATATGGTGAACGTGGCTATAATGAGTGGAGGGGAGTGATGTATATGGTGTCGAGAAGCCCGACCACACAACCAAAATCAAGGTTTCCCATGTAGTGACACCCCTAAAGCTAGTAGCCAATAAAGGAGATCCCACAAGACAAGGATACAAGGTTAACCATCAAATTGGATAGAGGAGACAAGAGTACAAACCAAGTCCACTATTTTCGCCGAATCTCGCCACTAATCCATGCCCAAAAAATGCCTGTGATAAGTAAACAGAAATACCCGACTACACAATGAAACCCATACCTTTGGGGTTGGAATGCCAACCTTGAAACATACGATAATAGCAGATGAGCGAGGAAGCATATGACTAGCTCAGATGGCGGAGATAGTGGCACATCAGGCTATTTGGTGGCTGCAAGGGGTTGTTGGCTGTTGGCTGAGGACCATTTAGGAGAAATTTTTTTGCTATGGATACTACCCACGGGTAGTGGGTAACAATATGGGCACAATCATTTAGGTTGACTTTTTAATTAAAAAAAATTATACTAATAATTTTTTTTAAGTCATTTTTACTTTATAAATATTTACTTTAGTAAATATTATAAAGCTCACTTTATAAAAATATTATAAATTTTTAATACATACATGTTTACATACATGTTTACATACATACATACATACATACATATAGGTATATATAAGTGAGGTCCGCAAAGAAAAAGGCCAAACTCAAGATGGATAGCAACAATGAATTACATGTTGAAGTCAATTGATACTGAGATGAGGTCAATAGCATAAGATATCATCTCAGTAATGCTTAAAAGACACAAGGGAGAAGAAAAAAAGAATTGATTGATAAAATCAATACAGTAATAGAAAAACGAGACAAAATTGACAAGATGATAGAGGATGTCGAGAATCAATTGAAAACTGCATTAAGAATGAGAAATAATGACAAGGATACTTAACTTCCGGGGCAAAAGAATTTACCAACTAACCAAAAGGATAGATGCATTAATTGCAGAACCCTTAGCTTGTCGGAAACCAACATCAAGTCAAGAATAACAAAATAAAAATGACCAAGGACATCAAGAAGCAGCTGAAGTAATTTTTTGAGGTAGTAAGTATCACCCAAGAGTTCCAGATAGAGTTTGTTGTGAAAATTTCTGAATCTAAACCAATAGAAATCCTATTGCAATTAATTGATTTGCATTTCCTACTTGTGTTCTTAATTAACAAGCTATTTACATAATTATTTAGTAAATATTAATGCAAATACTCTGCAGCCTACACCAATATACATATCAAGTATTAGAAAATAAATGAGACTATCACACAAAGGACACACTTATTTTTGGACTAACGTCCTCGGAAGAACCCAATGCGGGAAAACCGGTGCAACAGATTTGAGGATTTTTATTATTAAGCAGCAATTTTCCGAGTATAACAAGGGTGCGAAATCTGGCTCACCCAACAAAGAAAATCCTGGCAGACAGATGAACTAGTGAGTTTTACCTCACACTGCAGGTCCCGGCTGATCTAGATCTGAACTGGTGAAACCCCAGCTCCCTCTACGCAGTAGATGCGTAGGCTTGCGTGGGGATGGCTGATGACTGCATCACCTCTTCTCTGCGCTGATCTTCCTCTCCGAAAATCAAGTTTCAGCACCCGATCTCTAGCAAAATTCGGACTATCCCTTGGAACCACTGTGCAGCCCCTGCGTGGGCCTGCGTCACCTCTCCTGGTGGCTACGCTGCTTCTTCTGCTGTCTCTACTATGTACTCTTGCTCCTTTGACCAATAACTGCTTCTGCCCTTCACTGTTGCTGAATCACTCAGATCTTATCTTCGTCTGGGCACTGCGCTGTCGATCTCCAGATTCACTCGCTATGTGTGTTCTCCAACTGACCCTCATGCCTTCCTTTATACTTTTCCTGTTGGAAAATCAATGGCCGTGATCTAATCCTTAATCAACGGCTAAGATTAAAACAGATTTGATCCTCGTCACTTAGAAGCTTCTCACCCACATTTATATTACTTCACTTCAATTATTTTAATTTCCTAAGTCTTAACTTAGGCTCCATTGAAAATAATTAATTATTTGATTAACTTTCATTTCGGGCGGAATTTGTCCAAACGATTTTTGGGTCTTGGAGGTCTCATGTGTTCTAGCCCCTCCGCAAAATTTCGGAGCTAGAGCACATCCGATGCTACCCAAAAATCAACAATCCCTCTTAGCGAGGAATGTGCTCTAGCAATACTTCTAACTAGAACCATCACCCTAATCCACGACATCGGTCCTCTGCGCTGCTGATGCTCAACCTACTGCCCCTCATCCATTGTGTTGCTGCAATTTGTATTGCTGCCCATGACTCTGCCACTGTCATTGCTGCATCTGTTCTGCAACTCCCTCTTAATATGCTGCATCATGTTGCCCATAGCACTGCCACTGCTAACTGCTGCACTGCAACTCAGTTGCTGAGAGTTAAGCAACTGAAAGACATCCCAAATCCTGACATACTAGTCAGTTTAGATGCACCTCGATGTTGAAGCTTCCTTTGCTGCTAATCTGCGTTGACCCTCGGATGCTATTGCGTTGATGCTGCTCTGCACTGCACTGTTGCTGCCTCTGCTTTGTGCTGCTTCAGACTTTGGCGCTCTGGCTTTGCCACTATCGCTCCATCATCCCTCGCACTAACTGACTCCCATCATTCTGCTACTGTCATTAAGGGCTCTCGTAGCCGTATGTGATCCAAGAGTTTGGGCACCTCAAGGATCCTACCCCCACACTGTAGCTTCAATAAAAAGCTCGATATCGCCCCACTTCTTTGGTGCATGAGCACTCATGGCCAATCCATCGTCATCCTCCTCATCAGCTTGAGCTGGAGCAACCTTCGAGTCAGATTTTTCTTTGCCCTTCTTCTTCAGAGGGCACTGCGTGGTGAAATGTCCCATTTCCCCACATCTGGAGCATCTGACCTTTGAGAGGTCCTTCTTCTTCCTTCTCTGCTACCCTTGCTGTTCTTTAGATGCGAGAGCCACATCTTTCTCTTCCTCCTTAACTTTGATCCCTTTACCGCTGCTTCCTGCCTTGGTCCACCGTTTGATCTCTTCTTGTCGAAGAGTTGCCCACATCTCCTCCCAGCTTGGAAGAGAAGCCCTGCCCAAAATGCTTTTGACAAAGGTTTCCCAGTCTTCAGTTACTGCATTCAGGGAAGTCCTTACCATAAATCCAACATCTGGTGTAGCCCCTACAAGATCTAGCTGATCTTGGATCCCTTGCAACTAACAAGGAAGGGATCGATCTCTTCTCCGTTCTGCATCTGAAACAATCTCAACTAGTTCTCAAGCAACATCTTCTGCTAGACGGAAGATCCCTCGTACAATGTGGTCAAAGCCCCCCACATTTCCCTTGTTGTGTTCTTCTTAGCAATACGTGGGATCACATGATCCTTGACTCCATCCATGATCATGCGTTTTGCTTTTGCTTGAGCCTTCTGGTAGTTCTTGAGAGGATCAACGTCAACCAGAACAACAATCATGTTCAAGGCATGATCCTTGATGTGATGCTCATCCAAAACTACCAGGATCCTGGCTTTCTAGATGACAAAGTTGGATGCTCCATCCAACCTATCCTGATCCCTCAGTCCATTCACGACCATCTCTGCTCAACTAAGTGTCGAACAAGTTCCTTTCTCCCTCTTCCGCTGCTGCCCCAACAAAACTCGGATCTGGATTTCTTTGGCACTAGAAATCCTCTAAGGAACAAGCTCCCTCTGAAATTTGATTTCCTTCACGAAAATCTTTCTGCCAACAAATGACGAATCAATCCTCTCTGATCTCTCTTTGCTGCTGCTTAGCACTGGATCTAGACTTCTTGGCAAGAAATCTTCTGAGGAACTGATTCCCTCTACTTTGCTTCTGCCCCATTAGACATTGTTCTGCACCAACAGAGACAGTGTCCCATCAACAACTTCAATTAGAAATTTGCACTGCACCACCAACCACGACAACTGGAAAATTGAGACTGAATAGCCTCTATGCTAGCCCAACAACTACTGCGCTGCCTTCTGCAGCTACAACGTCACCCTAGCAAGTTGACACAAGCCTTGCGTGAGCCTTCCTTGGTGACTGCGTCACCCTTCCTCTGCTTCTCTAGTTCAGAACTGCATTGTCTCTCGGGACAACTGTTTTCCTGCAGCAGATTTCCTTCTGTCATTCGCTGATGGCTTCAGTACTCCTTGATCTGCAATTTCTCTGATACTATGTGAAAATTTCTGAATCTAAACCAACAAAAATCCTACTGTAGTGAACTGATTTGCATTTCCTACTTGTGTTTTGAATTAACAAGTTATTTACAGAATTATTTAGTAAATATTAATGCAAATACTCTGCAACCTACACCAATATACAGATCGAGTACTGAAAAATAAATGAGTCAATTACATAGAAGACACTTATTTTTGGACTAACGTCCCCGGAAAAACCCAATGTGGGAAAACCGGTGCAACTAATCTGAGGGTTTTTATTACTAAGCAATAGTTTTTTGAGTACAACTAGGGTGCCAAATCTGGTTCACCCAACAGAAAAAATCCCAACACACAGTTAAAATAGTGAGTTTTACCTCACACTGCAAGTCCCATCTGATCCGGATCCGAATTGGCGAAACCCTAATTCCCTTTGCGTAATCGATGTGTAGGCTTGCGTGGGGATGGTGATGATTGCGTCACCTCTTCTCTGTGCTGATCTGCCTCTCGAAAAATCGAGTTTTAGCCCTCCTGACTTAGAAACCTCGATCTCCAGCAAAATTCAGACTATTTCTTGGAACCACTGCGCAACCCCTGCGTGGGTCTGTGTCACCTCTCTTGGTGGTTGGGCTGCTTCCTCTGTTGTCTCTGCTGCCTCTCTGCTATGTACTCTTGGTCCTCCGACCAATCACTGCTTCTGCCCCTCACTGCCGTTGAATCACTCATATCTTATCTTCGTCCGAGCACTGCTCTGTCAAAAGAATTCGATCTCCAGATTCACTCACTGTGTGTGTTCTCCAACTGACCTCAAGCCTTCCTTTATACTTTTCCTGTTGAGAAATCAATGGTCGTGATCTAATCCTTAATCAACTGCTAAGATTAAAACAGACTTGATCCTCGTCACTTAAAAGCTTCTCACCCACATTTATATTAATTCACTTTAATTATTTTAATTTCCTAAGTTTTAACTTAGGCTCCATTAAAAATAATTATTTATTTGAATAACATTAATTCCGGGCGGAATTTCTCCAAACAATATCTGGGTCTTGGAGATCTATTTTGTTTTAGCCCCTCCAAAAAATTTCGGAGCTAGAGCACATTCGATGCTACCCAAAATCATAATTTGTTAACGAATTAAAAAGTAATTACTAGAATATGATGGCAAAGACCATAAAGGGACAATGGTTTGGGTCAACAAAATGGATGTAATTTTTGAATTGAAACCCTCCATAGTGTGAAATATAGAAAATAAAAACGCTCTCCAATAACTTAGAAGATGAAACTTACGCTTGGTTTCTATGGTGGATCAAAAAATATGACGCTCATTATTTTCATTGGAAAGTTTTTGCACCTGCCTATTAAAAAGCTTCCATGACGAGGAAGACAATGGCCTGTACAATAAATCTCTTCATCTTAAACAAAAGGGAAACATGAATGGTTACACACACAAATGGGGAGTTTTGGCTACAAGACAAAACAAATTCACAGATGAAAAATTACTAGAAGTGTACATCTGTGGCTTGAAGGATTGCATCTGTAGTGAAATAAAGCTATGGAACCGTAAAACAATTTAGGATGCTAGACATGCAACACAATTAATTGAACAATAGAACAAGTTCAACAAGCCATCTCTCACCAGGGAAGATGAAAACGAACAGTAGGACTTAGATAAGAAGGGAATAAACAAATGTAGATATTGTGGAGATAAATTGTCGTCAGGGCATAAATGCCACAATAATAATTTACATACCTATGAAGTTGAGAAGGACTCGGACACATCCATTAGTGAATCAAAGTGAACGAAAAAAATTATTGTAAGTGCAGAAAAATTGGACCGCAGGGCATAAATGTAAAGACATGTCATTATGGTACCATAAAATAGTGGATGGAAGGAGAGTAGAAGTACAAAAGCTAGATGATGAAATCACTGTAACATACAATCTAGACTCAGAGCATGATGAAACACAACAAAAAGCATCACTAGCTTCAATCTCATGTACCCAACCAAATAGAAATGAAGATAACAAACTTTAAAGAAAGATAATTACTCCAAAAGACCAATTACAACAACCGATTGCAGAATATGTTCCACCACATCTCAAAAAGGAGAGGATCTAGTCTTTGAGAATAAAACATAGCAACCCTAGAGTTCTGCCAACAACCATGAGAGGGAAATCACAACCTAAGACTTTGAAGCTTAAAGGAGTCATAAAAGATAGAAATGTCACAAAACTTGTAGATTCTAGCAGTACTCACAATTGTATAGACATTGTTGTTGTGAAACAACTAAACCTTTTTGTGTACCCCACCAAGGACCTCATCATGAGGGTTGCTAATGGAAAAAAAGTAAAAGAAGTAGAAAAATATCATAAGGTTTCAGTTCAGATACAAGAGTTGGAACTGCAAACAGAACTCTATGCTCTACCACTCGAAGAGATGGAGATAGTGCTAGGTGCAGAGTGGTTGATGCAGTTTTGAAGTTATACTACAAACCTTGAAGAACAGTTCATGGAGTTTAATTGGCAAGGCCAAAACTATAAATTATATGGTGTTGAAGCTTCCACTCTCAGGAAGATGCAAACAATACACAGGAACCTCACCAACAGAAACTTCATTTCATTTTCACAATTGAAATGTGCCCAGCTAGAGAAAATCCTGTCTGCTATGCTTTGAGGACAAAGCATTCCTTAAGAGGGCAATAATGTTAGAAACATAATAATAAACATAAATAGTAATATATTAATTATTTAAATAAAAATTCAAGGGGCACATACGGTTTCACATTGTGACCAGTCATTGCTATAAGTAAACCGTCACAGGGATTGTTGTACAATCATCATTCTGTCAATCATTTATGAATAAATGCATTTATACATTTACCAAATAATTCTGTCTTTAAAATACAAACAGGCTCTGTTTGTTACATCAATATTTACTAATCAATAAGTTTTTTTGAGAATTTCAAAGTTTTAGTTATTCTGGATGTTCTCTTGAAGGGTTTTGTTTAGTTTTTTAAAACTTATTTATAATTTTATATACGTTTTTGGCTACACAATGGACGTATTCTACATTTATCTCCCTTTTGCTAAGGGCTTATCTAGACTAGATATGTGTCAGTGTCATATCCATTGTGTCTCTGAGACTCTGAGGCATTCCCATACCTGATATGTAAAGCAATGTGTTCGAGGCTTTTCCCTCATGAATCTGATAACTTAGCTGACAGACCATACTTTTCTAGAATTAGCATGATTGGGCTATTGCAAGGTTGTGTTTTAAAAGTAGTTGAATAAGAACCAAAACCAGCTAGTTCGGCTGGCTCAATCCTCACAGGCACTATATTGGTCCTTGTACCATACCTGATGTTGGTTTCCTACCGAATGACTGGTTCAAGGACCAGTTCTATGCTTGTGAGGGACCTTTAAGTCACTACATTCTTTTGATTTCATTGATGAAGTTCGAGATTCAATGCATATACAGTATACTGAGCAACCACATGAACTTTGCATATTTTGTCTAATGGTTTGGATTTGCATTGATGTATGTTACGTGAAACAATGTATTTGAGGCGTCACCTTCACATATCAGGTAACTTAGGGAACATACAATACTTCATTAGAATTAGCATGATTGGGCCACTGCAAGCCTATAGGTGAATAGTGGGGCCAATTATCATCTTTTTAAATGGTCTCTGAGTGTGATACTTAATCTTCACCTAGAACGGCGATTTGAGGTAGAGTGCTCTATTAGATAGAGGGTGAATATATCAATGGTGTGTTGTACATAATGTGAATTTTTCAATCTGAAAATAATACTGCAGTGACTGATTTATTTTGCCTACTTATTTGTAATAAGTTATTTACATATGCTTCAGTAAATTTTGAAATAAATACAGCTGCATTATTCACTTTAATCTTAAAGCAGAAGAACAAATAGAACAAGCATAACACAATAGAAACAACCGCATGAACACACTGATTTTTGGACAATTGTCCCCGAAAAAACCCAATGTGGGAAAACCGGTGCAGCAGATGAGGGTTTATATTAATCTTCAGCGGTGAAAATATTGTTTACAGAATATATGATGAGCAGATCTTTTAGCATACACCTGAGATGAATTTTTGGAACATTCCGGAAGTATTCTCGACACACGGGAGGTCCTCCTCTTCCCTCTGCGTCACTTTGCGTGGCCCCTCTGTGCAGTCACTGCGCTGGACTGCGTAAGTCTGCATCAAGGGCTAGTGCTGCTGCTCACCGCTGCCTCCCCTTTGTCTTCTGTCTGCCTTCTCTTCGTCTCTGTTGACTCCTCCCTCCTCCTTCTGTCTCTGCAACCCAACCTCTATAACCTCACCCTTTGAAATCGAATTCTCTTACTTCATAAATGATTTCCTTCGGGTACTGAGAATGTGCTTGACTTACTTTCCAAATGACCCTCAACCCTTCTCTTATAGTTTTCTCGCTGATGAATCAACGGCCTTGATTATATCCTTAATCAATGGCTCAGATTAAAAAATGACTTTATCTTCGTTTTCTAGAAGATTCACCCTCTGCTTTATTAATACCCTTTAATTATTTAATTTCCCTAAGTTTAGACTGAGGGATCACTTTAAAATAATTAATTATTTTAATAAAGCAAGATCCGAGTGGAATTTCCACAAACGATTTATGGGTTCTCTGGAACATTGCTGTCCAAGCCTCTCCTCAAAATTTGAGACGTGGAACACTTTCCGATTCTATAAAATCAACACTCCTTAGCAAGGAAAGTGTTCAAGCGAGGTACCAACTGTACTGCTCTGACTCTAAAGCATCTGCTGCGCTGCTAATGTCCTGGCTACTGCCGCTCACCTTTGCGCTGCTGCCTGTGACACTATCTTTGCCACTGCCTCATCTGTATTGCAGCTCTCTCTGACTTTGAAGACCACCCATTCCTCTACTGGAAAGGGTTCTCGACCATCCCTATCGTTTCTCTGAAGTAAGTAAACTTAATCTTACTCGGAGCCTTGGTGAGGATATCTACCACCTATTCTCCTGTAGGAGTGTACCTCAACTGTACAACTCCTCATTGGACATAGTCTCTGATGAAGTGGCACCTAATGTCAATGTGCTTCGACTGGTCATGAAACACAAGATTCTCAGAGAACTTGATGCAACTCTAATTATAACACAAAATTCCGGCCGGTTCCATCCTCTTCTTGAGTAAGTTCAAGAGAAATTTACGAAGCTATATGGCCTCGCACAAAGCTGTGCTAGCTGCCATATATTTTGCCTCGGCTGAACTCAGTGCGACGAACTTCTATTTCCTACTGCACCAGGAAGTCATTCTTGATCCGAGATTGAAACAGTACCCACTGGTACTTTTCTGATCCATTGTGCTTCCGGCCCAATCTGCATCAGTGAACCCACTCAACTAGATTTCATTGCCTTTAGTGTACTTCAACCCATACTCGCCTGTCCCCTTCAAATATCTGAGAACATGTTTGGTCGCTGCCCAGTGAGCTCTCCTTGGCTCCACCATGAACTAACTAAGGGTATTCACTGCATAACAGATGTCTGGTCTAGTGTTGACCAGGTACATCAATGATCCAATGCGCTGCCTATACAAGGTAGGGTCAGCCTCATCATCCTCAAATGCGTCTATCTTCTTCCAGTTTGTAATCATTGGTGTAGCCATGGGTCTACAGTCCTCCATCTGAAGTCTCTTCAGGATCCTTGTAGTGTATCTTCCATGCCCAAGGAAAATTTCTCCCTTCTGCTGCCAGACCTCCAAACCAAGAAAATAGTGCATCTGCCCCAGATCCTTCATGTCGAATTCGGTAGCCAAATTCTCCTTGCAGTCTTTCATGAGCTTAGATGATCCAGTCAAGAACAAATCATCTACATATAATACCAAGATTAGCGGCTCATCCCCTACTCTCAGATAGTAGAGGTTAGGATCTGCGTCACTCTTGACGAATCCCATCTTCTGTAGGTAGCTATCAATTCACCCATACCATGCTCTGGGGGCTTGATTTTGTCCGTATAGGGCTGTCTTAAGCCTGCATACATGAGTCTTCTGCTCGTGTCTCAAAGTCCTCTGGCTATTCTATGTACACTTTCTCTTCTATCACCCCATTCAAGAACGCAGTCTTGACATCCATCTGGTGAATCTCCCATCCCATTTGCGCTGTGAGAGAGATGACGGATCTGATTGAAGTGTACCGAGCTACAGGGGTGAAGGTTTCTTCATCGTCGATCCCTTCTTTCTGTGCATACCCCTTAGCCACAAACCTGGCTTTGAACTTCTCTATGCTGCCATCTGCAACATACTTGATCTTGTAGATCCACCTTGATCCTACAACCGATATGTTCTGAGGTCTAGGGACTACTTCCCACACATCGTTCGTCATGATAGAGCTATACTCCTCCACCATGGCATCTACACACACCTGATGTTGAGCGACCTCCCGAAAACTAGAGGGTTCTCCGACCTGCGCTACTAGTGCCTGGTACATGTCAAGCTGCCTACGTACCTCTTCCCATCTCTAGGGGTTCCAACAAATTCTTCTGCATCCCTCAAAATTTGTTGGAGCTCTCTGCTCGTTCTTCCACAGGTAGTGGGTGGATTTTCATGCTCTCCTGCTTTCTCTTCTTCGGAATAACTTTCCTTAGAATCCTTGTGCCTTGGAGAGGCACTCGAGCCATCCTTTGTAGGCCGTTGGGCTTGTACTAGTGGATCATCCTCAACCTGCGTATCTGTAGCCATTTCCTGGGATCTTCTGAAGGCTCTCTCCTCCATGAATTTCATGTCCCACCTTACTATGATCTTCCTGTTTTCTGGAATATAGATGCGATATGCCTTCGCATTTTCACTATATCCTACAAGATAACCCTTCTCCGCAGTCTGATCCAACTTCTTCCTCTTCTCATTGGGTACGTGGCAATATGCTATACTGCCAAATACCCTGATATGGCTTACCTCAGGCTTGCTGCCTGTGAACACACTCTCAGGGGTCACCTTCCCCAATGCTCTATGGGGCACCCTGTTTTGCACATACACTGCTGTATTGCGAGCCTCTGCCCACAAAAATTTGGGCATGTCTTGGTCATATAGCATCGCCCTTGCAACTTCTAAAATGGTCCTGTTCTTCTTTTCTGCAACTCCATTTTGCTCTGGATTGTATGGAGTTGTCCATTCTCTCTTGATGCCTTCCTTTGTGCAGAAACTTGTGAAGTTTTTATCAATATATTCTCCACCATTGTCTGATCGCAGCTTCTTGATCTTCTTTCCGGTCAAATTTTCTACCAAGGCCTTGAATTCTTTGAATCACTCAGAGACCTCATCTTTGGTTTTAAGAAAGTAGATCCATGTTTTCTGGGAATGGTCACCAATAAAGGTAGCAAAATACTTTGCACCACTGAGAGCAGTCGTGGACATTGGCCCGCAGATTTTTGAGTGTATCAACTCCAGTACACTCTTGGCCCTACTGTTGCTTCTTGGAAATGCTGCCTTGGCGTACTTCCCTAGTATGCATCCCTTGCAGACCTCATCTTTCCTTGTGCCGAGTTTTGGAGCTCCCATGACAGTCTTCTTGAGGATCTTCAAGGCTCTATGATGTAAATGCCCCATTCTTCTGTGCCATAATTCATTAAGGTCTCTTTCATCTGTACTGCCGATTAGTGCCATTGGAGACTCGAGCTGAAGCTTATACAACTTATGGCTCCTTACTCCAATTTGTACCTTCCTTTTCCAGCTAGGATGTTTGACATAAACTTTATTTCCAATAAAGTATACATCGTAACCCTTGTTCTGGAGCTGAGACACAGAGAGTAAATTCATCCCCAATCCTGGTACATGCAATACATTTGTGGCCTGAGGCTTGTTCCCAACTTCTGTCTGAAATATTATGGTTCCTCTACCAATGGGGGTACATTTAGCCTTGTTTCCCATCGTGATCTGAAAGTTTATCTGCTCTTCTTGGTTCCCTGAAAAACATTCTCGATGCATCCTTGTGGTAGTGTCATTGTCAATATAAACTCTTGGAGAGGCTGTCTTTGAGACACATGAAAATCGTCTTCTAGTACGGACTCGGCTTTTAGATGTGTGAATCCCTACAGGCTTCTCCATATTGTTTGGAGGGTTCGTGAGCCTTTCGGCTCAACTGCTTGCCAATTATGTTGGATCTTAGTTCCATTGCAAAACCTCCCTCTTATGTCTTTTGTCTTTAGCCCTGGAAATACCACTAAAATTTTAAATGCAAAATACCTACTGCAGTGATTGATTTATTTCGCCTACTTATTTGTAATAAGGTATTTATAGATGCTTCAATAAATTTTGAAATAAATACAGCGACAGTATTCACTTTAATCTTAAAGCATAAGAACAAATAGAACAAGCATAACACAATACAAACAACCACATGAACACAGTTATTTTTGGACAATTGTCCCTGGAAAAACCCAATGTGGGAAAACTGGTGCAACAGATGAGGGTTTATATTAATTTTCAGTAGTGAAAAGATGGTTTACAGAATATATGACGAGTAGATCTTTTAGCATACATTTGAGATGAATTTTCGGAACACTCCGGAAGAATTCCCGACACACAAGAGGTCCTCCTCTTCCCTCTACGTCACTCTGCGTGGCCCTTCTACGCAGTCACTGCGCTGGACTGCGTAAGTGTGCATGGAGGGCTAGTGTTGTTGCTCAACGCTGCCTCCCCTTCGTCTTCTATTTGCCTTCTCTTCGTCTCTGTTGACTCCTCCCTCCTCCTGTCTCTGCAACCCAGCCTCTACAACCTCACCCTCTGAAATCGAATTCTCTTACTTCATAATCGATTTCCTTCGAGTACTGCGAATGTGCCCGACTTACTTTCCAAATGACCCTCAATCCTTCTCTTATAGTCTTCTCACTGATGAATCAACGACCCAGATTATATCCTTAATCAACGGCTCAGATTAAAAGATGACTTGATCTTCGTTTTCTAGAAGTTTCACCCTCTGCTTTATTAATACCCTTCAATTATTTAATTTCCCTAAGTTTAGACTTAGGGATCACTTAAAAATAATTAATTATTTTAATAAAGCAAGATCCGAGTAGAATTTCCACAAATGATTTCTGGGTTCTCTGGAACACTGCTGTCCAAGCCTCTCCTCAAAATTTGAGACTTGGAACACTTTGCCATGCTATAAAATCAACACATAACAAGTTGATGGCTGTGGGACCTAGGTACATAGTGTCGCTCATTATCCTTGAAATATTCAAGCAAGTTGTTTTGTCATGTCTTGTCTTTAGAATGGATAATGGAAGGGACTTGTGATTTTACAACTTGATCATAGAGGGGTCCATGCTGCTTATACGGATGCGTAATTGGTGGAAATTGTTAGCTTTCTGTTTTTATCCTTATGATTTCAAGTGTGATTGTATAGGCCCGTGCCTCTGATTTTAATGGAAAATTCTAGTGACATTAAGGGGGAGCAGCATCGTTGGTTAAATTACCTACTTGTAATCATTACCTATTATGGTAATTGGCTACGAGGCACTAAACAGAGTCACTGTGTGCCCTTGTCTATATGGTGGGATTAAAGTCAAATGAAGCTACTTGTTTACTTAATAGGGTAGTGTTTAACCCATGGCCCTAATCTTTGGAGAAGGGTTTCCACGAGAAGGCTTGCCAACCGACTATATAGCTTTCCGTAAAGATGTGGGACTGTTTATTGTATAGACATTGCATGACTTGACAGTTGTTAGCACCCTGTAATTAACCTTTAGGCTGCAAAAAGGATTACAGGGGTAACCAAAAACCACTTGCAGAATTGGAAACTAGTCCTTCCAACCCCAGAGAGGGTTCTCTCTTTCAACTTAGTCACTAAAGATTGATTTCAATGAAGAACAATGGCTAGATCTTTGGAAAATAGCAGAGTTTATAGGTATGGTGGTAGGGCAGAGAGAAATCCATTGTGCATGGAGTCAAGTGATTTGAAATCCAATCAAACTCTGCTGGATACTTGGTTTAATGGAACAAAGGTTACTCAAGGCAAGGTAGAAAATGTTTTCTTAGTCATAAAATCATATTGAGTTGAAAGTAGAATAAAGAATTACAGTCCACTACAATGGAGCTCCTAACAAAGGGTGAATTCCAAATGCAGCTTTAGAGGTAATGGATACAAATAAATGAAAATGTGAAACAAGCATCAAATATGGATGAATTCTGTTTCATCTACTCTCATTCAAATATTAGAAGACAAAACATTCATATGAATTAACTCATGAGAAGGAAACACATACACCATAAGAGAAAACAAACTGGAAAACATTATCACAGGAATCTTTGAGGCCAAAGTCCCGTCCTTCTGATCCAAACAACTTGGTTAATTTCAGAAAATAAAAGCACATACACATGCGCCTTTCTCCCTAATCCCAACCCGTTTTCCATGTTCTGTTCTATTTAAATACATTTAGGCAGAGTGAAGAATCATAAACTAGATACAATGTACCTGTTATCCACTAAGAGAGTCGAAACCAACTTAACTTAGAAACATCAAGTCTTAAAACTGAAACGAGGATAAGGCTAAAATAAAAGCTGCAACATCATATTAAAGAAAATCAATCTTATCTTATCTACGTATTTCATCCCTATCCATTCATTCTTATCCTGATCACTAGTATAACAATAGAAAGGTTCAAACTTCGAACATAACTGAAAAACACAATAGCGGAGTGATGAGCTGCACAATAGTTGCGCAGTAGACTCCAGCTAAGCGTAGTCACAGGCCGCACTGACTGAAACTGAGCTGATAGGTATGATGACCATGCTGCTGAGGTGGAGTAGGACCCACCAGATGCCTCTTTCCACGTGTGCAAACCCCAGAAATGCCCAGTCACCATTTGTGCAACAATTGCGTAACAAAATCTCAAATTTCTGGGTTTGACTGTCATTCCCCGCACCAAAATAAAGCAATGTTCAACAATCCATCACGTGTACCTTATGACTTCCAGCAAGCAACAAAATCCCAAAATCACAAAGATCCTTTGTGACTGCAAGATGAGCCAGTAGCTACACAAATTGAACTTTCAGCAAATGAGACAGAATATGTGATCAAATGAGACACCCAAACTACCTTCTTCTTTTCTTGCTGGATGAAGGCTTGGTCTCTTTGTTGGAGGTTGTTTTGGTTTCCTTAGCTAGCTGTATTACTGTAGGCAGATTACTGGGTGACTGTTTGATCTTCTTTAGCTGTCTTCTGGCCCTTGCCAACTTCTGTTTCATTACCATCAATCTTCTCCTCAAGATGAGCTTTCTTGTATAATAACTCTTCACCTGTCTGTGCAGGGGAAGAGTCCATTTCAAAACCACCTGAGCTCTCTTGAGTGTATTAGTAGCTTCTGCAACCTGAGTGTCAGCTTCCACAATGGTATCTTTGACAACCTTATTGAAATCTTCGTTATCCTCTGTTATTTGAATAACCCGCTGTTGACAATCTTCAATTTCCTCAAACAGCCTTTGGTACTCCTTCCACTGATCAAATTCTGGTTTCTCTGTGGACTGAAAAGTCTCCCTCATCTGCTCTTTCCATCTAGCTGTTGATCTGGTCATGGGATTTCTTGATTGTATCCTGGGTTCTCCTATATTATCCCCATCAATCACTTGTTTTCCCTTTTCCTGGGTTGCTTTTCCTGCTGTGTGCCTTAGCTCCCAGTTTTCTTTCTACAAATAAGCAATTGTAAGATTAGCTTTGGCAATGTTGTCCTGTAATTTTGTGAGTTCAAGATCTTTATCCTCCATCTGAATATCTTGTTCATGCCTTGTATCCTGTCCTGGCATATCTTCTGAGAAATCAATGGTCTGTTGAGAAGTTGGTTCCTCAGTCAGCTGCTTTGTAGAAGATATAGTCCTCGCCCTATGTAGAAATTGTGTTTCTTCCTGTGCCACTTGGATCTTGCCTTTCCCTTTATTAGCTGCTCTCTTATCCTTCACTGATTCTTTCACAGTCTCTTCAACCTTGGGCTCTTCCGTTGAGATTTTGGGGTGTTGGGGTAGCATCAGATGTGCTCTAGCTCCCAAACTTTGTGGAGGGACTAGAGTACATAAGATCTCCAAGACCCAGAAAGCATTTGAAGAAATTCCATTAGGTTTAAGAGATATTTAATTAATTAATATTTTTAATTAAGGACCCTAAGTCTAACTTAGGAAAATTAAAAGATTAAAGTTAATTAAATTAAACATGTGATGAGAATGACTTAAGTGACGTGCATGAAGCAACTTCTAATCTTAGCCGTCGATTAGAGATTAGATCACAACTGTTGGTTTTCCAATGAGAAAAGTATAAGAAGGCTTGGGGTCAGTTGGAGAACACACACACTGGCAGAGCACTAAAGCTAAGTTGAGATTCTAGGGCGTGGTTTGCTATGAATTTCGTAAGTGTTTCAGCTGTGGAGAGGGGCAGTATTGGCAAGGGGGATGGTCTAGTCCCAGGCCAAGAGAACAACAAGGGCAGAGAAGGAGCAATCAAGAGTAGCGTAGAGGCAGCAACTACGCAATCCAGCCAAGAGCCCAGCAGAGGCAGCACAAAGGCAGCAGGAGGTCAGGAGGGCTGACGCAGGCCCAGTTAGGGCAGCGCAGGGGCAACGTAACCCCATCTAGGGTGATGCAGGCCCTTCCTGAGCAGTGCAGAGGTTGACGCAGGCCAGGAAGGCTAATGCAAAGGGCTTCAGAGCATCACTGGGGTTTCCAGAGATCGGAAAGGGGCTGAGTTCTGTAAATCTCGTTTGAGGGTGTGAATCAGTCACAATTTTCTGTCTCTGGGATAAAGGTGTTGCTGTCGTTTTAACCAGTTTGGTGCCTAGATTTGTTGTACTTGGAATCTGCATAATAATAAAAACCCTCCAAAAGCTAGCAGCATCGGTTTTCCCGCATTGGGCTTTTCCAGGGACATTTTTCCAGAATATCTTTGTGTGTCACTTTGTCTATGAGCATGTTATTTAGTACTTGATATGTATGTGTAAACTGCTAACTATATTTACTTCGATGTTAATGTTGAATCTTTCATATTAATAACTTATGTAAGTAGGATAAGTAAATCAAGATTTAACATTAGGATTTCTGTTTAGTAAGTTCAGAATTTTTCACATGGTATCGGAGCGATTGCAGATCAAGCTGGATCTCCAATGAGACGGCTGAAGAAATATGTATTGCAAAAAGAAGCAGCAATAGTTAAATCGGAGAGGGCAGCGCAGCAGCAGAAGGATGCAGAGGCAGCAAGAGCCATGCAGGGGCTGACGCAGAGACAACGTAGTGCCTTCCAGAGGGACGCAGGAGCAGCCTGCGCTGAGCCAGTTTGCTCATGCAGAGGCCAGCCAGGGTGACGCAGTCAAGGATTTGATTGATGTGCAGAGTGTCATGAACCCGAAGCTAAGTTGCAGATCTTCAACAGTTGTTGGTGGGGCGAAGATTTTGTCGGTGCAGAATTAAGCCTAAGCTAAGTTGACAAAGAGCGAGAGGAGAACAACTTCTCAATAGATTTCATAGCCAAAGAAATCTGAAGATTGATTGTAGGGTGATCGAAGATAGTTGATTTGTTGTTTTTGGCAGATTTCCAAGGAGGAAATCAATTGTCAGAGGGAGCCGAGGGTGCCTTTCTCGCCAAGGACCCTAGATCTGAGTCTCTAGCAGAGAGAGGAGGATCTGTTCCGACAAATTTCTGAGCAGATGGCGCCACTTGGACTGCGTGATTAGGATAGGTTGGATGGCCTGTCCAACTTTGCTATCTGGAAGGCCATAATCTTGGTAGTCTTGGAGGCATACGACTTGAGGGAGCATGTAGAGAAAGTCTTGGCTACACCAGCTGATGCGAAACTCCTAATAGAGCATAATGAAGCAGCGACACATGCGAAGTGCTTCATCATGGACGAGGTGAAAGATCATGTGGTACCACACATAGCTGAGAAGACGATGACTCATGAGATGTGGGAAGCTTTAACCACATTGTATCAAGGGAAGTCCGTCCAGAGGAAGATGCTTCTGGAGAACCAGCTGAGGTTATTTATGATGTCCAAGGGAGAGGAAATTGATCCTTTCCTATCCAGATTGCAATCGATCCGAGATCAACTGACTGGCATGGGGGTTAAGGTAGACGATGATGTCATGGTGAGGACTGCTTTAAATGCTGTCACAGAGGACTGTGAAATGTTTGTCCAAAGTCTTTTGGGCAGAGTGGATCTTCCTAACCGGGACAATATGTGGGCTATCCTCTGACAAGAGGAGATCCGTCGAATGACCCAAAGGCAGTACAACACCGGTTCGAGCAAGGTGAGGAAGGAGGAAGAGGAAGATGCAGCCTTGGCATCAAAGAAGCAACAAGGGAAAAAGAAGCATGATCTCTTAAAGATCAAATGTTTCCAATGTGGAAAATTTTGACACTTAACCAACAATTGTCCTCAAAAGAAGAAGGACAAGGAAGCTTCTAGTTCCAAGGCTGCTGTAGTAGACGATGGCTCTAATGATGATGTAGCTATGAGCGCTCATGAACCACGAAACTGGGGCGACATTGTCTGTAGAGCAGCTACAGAATGGTGGTGGGATCCTTGAGTAGCCCAACTCTTGGATCACATACGAGCTACAAGAGCCTTAAGACGGTAGTGGGACAAGTGGAGCAGTTGGTGCAGAAGATCACGGATGAAGCACAGGCAGAGGCTGACACGCTGATGAGGGAGCAACGCAGTGCACATGCAACAACAACGTAGAGGCAGCAGTGCAGAGGTAGCGCAAAGGAGGCTTGCTTACACAATGCAGTGCTGTAGCAGCGCAAAGGCTTCAGGAGAACAATGCAGTGCAGATGCAACAATGACATAGAGGCAACAACTTAGAGGAGGTTTGCTTACGAAGTGCAGAGCTGCAGCAACGTAGTAGCTTCCGGAGGACAACACAGAGCAGTAGCTTGCAGAGCTTCAGTGATGAGAGGCAACCCAACTGACTTATCTGTCAAAGATTGCGTGATGGTCCTTCAGTTGGTTACTCTCAACAACTGAGTTGTAGTGCAACAGTTGGCAACACTATGTAGCAATTTGAGAGGGAGCTGCAGTACGGATGTAGCAGTGATGGTGGCAGAGTCATGGGCAGCAGTACAAAAGAGCAGCAGTAGCGCAGTGATGAAGGGAAGCAGGCCTAGCATCAGCGCAGAGACCGACACCAGAGATCAGAGCAGTACTTCTGGGTGAAGTGTTTTGCTAGAGCACATTCCTCGCTAAGAGGAAGTGTTGAGATTTTGGGGTGTTGGGGTAGCATCAGATGTGCTCTAGCTCCCAAACTTTGTGGAGGGACTAGAGTACATTAGATCTCCAAGAGCCAAAAAGCGTTTGAAGAAATTCCATCAGGTTTAAGAGATATTTAATTAATTAATCTTTGAAATTAAAAGATTAAAGTTAATTAAATTAAACATGTGATGAGAATGACTTAAGTGACGCGGATCAAGCATCTTCTAATCTTAGCCGTCGATTAGAGATTAGATCATGGCCGTTGGTTTTCCAATGAGAAAAGTATAAGAAGAAGGCTCGGGGTCAGTTGGAGAATACACACATTGGTAGAGCACTTAAACTAAGCTGAGATTCTAGGGCGTGGTTTGCTAAGAATTTTAGAAGTGTTTCAGCTGCAGAGAGGGGCAGTATTGGTGAGGGGGATGGTCTAGTCCCAGGCCAAGAGTACAACAAGGGCAGAGAAGGAGCAATCCAGAGCAGCGCAGAGGCAACAACCACACAGTCCAACCAAGAGCCCAGTAGGGGCAGTGTAGAGGCATCAGGAGGCCAGGAGTGTTGAAGCCTGACGCAGGCCCAGTTAGGGTAGCGCAGGGGCAACGTAACCGCAGCTAGGGTGATGCAGGCCCTTCCTGAGCAGCGCAGAGGCTGACGCAGGCCCAGTTAGGGTAGCGCAGGGGCAACGTAACTGCAGCTAGGGTGACACAGGCCCTTCCTGAGCAGCGCAGAGGCTGACGCAGGCCAGGAAGGCAGACACAAAGGGCTTTAGAGTAGTGCTGGGGTTTCCAGAGACTGGAAAGGGGTTGAGTTCTGTAAATCTCGTTTGAGGGTATGAATCAGTCACAGTTTTTTGTCTCCGGAATTGAGGTATTGTTGCCGTTTTTATTTCTCTGTCAGGTTAACCAGCTTGGTGCCCATATTTGTTGTACTTAGAATATGCATAATAATAAAAACCCTCCAGAAGCTAGCAACACTGGTTTTTCCGCATTGGGTTTTTCCGGGGACATTTGTCCAAAATATCCTTGTGTGTCACTTTGTCTATGAGCATGTTATTCAGTACTTGGTCTGTTTGTGTAGGCTGTTAATTGTATTTAATTCGATGTTAATGCTGAATCTTTTAGATTAATAACTTATGTAAGTAGGAGAAGTAAATCAAGATTTAACAATAGGGTTTTTGTTTAGTAAATTCAGAAATTTTCACATCTTCCTCATGTGCTTCCTCCATGGGCCAACAGACCGCAGTTGGTAAAAAACTATCCCAAGACATCTTTCTTTTCTCCAACTTATGTAAAACCAATAGTTTGATCAATGCAAAATGAAATAGACTAGGCAAGTGTTTGTCTCCTTTTGACTGCACCCTTTCTGCCATCTTGCCCAGACTTTTAAATAGGTAATATGGCAAGGTCAAGCTCCTCTTACCAGTGAAATGCATAAGCAATCTGATGTGGTACTGATACACCTTGCTAAAGCGACCTTCACATGTGGAGTATCTCTGGATCACCTTTAACAATTGACTGTAGTGATTCAACAAATAAGTCCTTGGAAATGTGGTGTCAAATTTGTCCTTATATTGGGGTTTTACAAACTCTTTAAAGTGTGATGCATCCAATTCCTTCCCTTTGAACCAACTCTCACCTTGTAAAGGAATCGCTGTAGCTTGAGAAACGGTTTCCTTAGACACTGTAAACTCTAGATTACCAATTTTGACCTTATCACCTTTGAAGTTCAGGGAAAACATGCTTGCAAGTTGAAAATGATGGCCATGAGTCTGGACTTTCTCACGAAAGGATATACACCCTGTTTGTTCAAATGCCACTCTAATGGCAGGGTCAGATTTCACCATGTCTAGACTTCTAGGTTCAATGCGAAGCACTTCTCCTCCTTTTGTTTTACCCAATGTTGCACGAAGCGGGGACGAAGCAGGGACGTTTTTTGGAAGCGGGGACGCAGAAGCGTCATTTCCAAAAAATCTAGGAAGCGAAGCATCTCAGAAGCGTCTACTATTAATATTTTTTTTTATTTTTATTTTTTTGCATTTATATTAAAAAAACATCCAAAATACCAAATTAATTGTAGAAGATATGGAAGCATGCATATTTGTACATAAATCAAGATAGATATGACATCCATTGTACATTAATGATTAATTATTTGAGCATCAACCATCTATAATCTAGATTCTTCTCCTCTTGTCTAGCCTTTGCCTCTACCTCAATTATCTAGGGACATTAGTCAAAATTGCCCAATTTTGATCAAACTACCTAATGCAAGCCTTAAAATATGGTAGAAAGAACTTAACATGCTTGATCGATTATTTTGACTTGATTGAAATGTAATTTTTTGCTAATGACATGACAAAGGAGTTCAACAATTAACACCACCAACACTAGGGTACATATAGGGCTTGGTGCTCTTGATTAAATGCTAATCACACACCCTCATACATGATATAATCTAATGACATGCCACCATACCATTGATCCTGAATTCCTGAAAACTGTTAAGTCTGCTGAATTTTGAATAGGATATGAAATTCTTTTTTCTCCATATGAAGTCCGATCAGGCTGGAACCACTCTCAAACATCCTGAGTCATTTCATGGTAATGTTAAAAATTTAAGTAAAAGGATGAAAATGAAAAATAAATGAGAATGTCACTTTCTTAAACATTACCATGAGGGAGCATCTAAGAAACATCTAAGGAGGTAAAAGAGAGCTTATATTATTTTCATCCTATCCCTAACTCAACACTAACTCACCTTCTAACCCAACCAAAGACAAAAATAAAAATAAAAAAATAAAAAAAATCGCTTTTCTGAGCTGCGTTAGTCGGATCTGTACGGCGCTATACGAAATCGTTGGCGATCCGTACGGATCCGTACGACGATCCACCATATGGAACCGCGGATCCGGCCGTACGGCTCCAAAAAAACCCGGAAACGCAAATTTTTTTCCGAAACGCGTTTCGGGGGGCGGATCCTGTACGGTTCTGTACGGACCGCGTTTCGGGGGTTGGAGCCGGGGGGGGGGGGGACGTTTCCTGCAACATTGGTTTTACCTCTATTCCCTGGGATTTCCATCTAGCCTTTTGAAGCCTACAACGCAGAGTTCAACTATGTTTTGTGGCACACCAATTCTGTGGAGGAACTGATAGCACAATGGGCAACACAGTGGACAAACTAACAGCACAAGGAAAAGTGACTGATAGGGTTTTTTCACAAGATTTAAAGGACTTTGCTTTTGGTTCTCTGACAACCCTTTTTACCATGCAATGGATGCGATGCGTATGGAAGAAATTTTGTTAATTATCATAAAAATTAACTGACAAGCTCATGGATTAACACACATCGACTCATACAAATGACACACAAACCTTGAACAGTTAGAAATGTCCCAAACACAGACCAAACTGTATGCAGGGTTTGCGTAGCGATTGTGCAGCTCACACATACAAACTTTATCAATTGGTGTCTAACCGTTTTTTAAAAGAAAACTGTGGCTGGAAAGGGATGTCTCCTACCACAGACAATAAGATAACCCATTTTGAAGCGGTGGGAGACTTCTGCAAGGTTCTGGGGGCGGTTGCACATCAACTATGCAGCGATTGTGTAACTCAACTTTGTGCAGCTATTGTGCATCACTCACACTTGAAAACCAGATTGCCTTCGAACCTCTGTCAAACTATTCTTGAAACTCTGTCAAACTGTTCTCGGCCTTGTGCTATGTGACTGAATTTTTCATAGAGAAGAGCGTGAACTGTATAGTGGAGAGAGAATGAGGGCGGTATGAAAAGAAATTTGAAAGTACGCCTCTTATTTGTTTGGTCATGGGTATGAACTTAGGATAAAGGGTTGTTATGGTTATTATGATCATGAAACATAAATGATGGTGATGAGTGTGGAAGGGGTGTAGTAGCAATTGTGATGAGAGGTGAGCTAAGAAGGGGGGTTATGCATATGATGTTGAATATAAATGTAGGGGGTGTATGGAAGGGAGTATATAAAATGGAATCATGAATTATGAATGGTGGAATGGGGACATGATGGACCATTAACAACATGCCCACAGACCTTAATAAATGAAACCTGACTTGTTCTATTTGTGGTTCTGACTAGTGATACATACCCCTTGAAATGACCCCTTGAACCCTCAGTGACTCCACTTGAAAATATGACCTCATGACCTTCTCATGGACTTAGACTCTCTCAAATTTAATTTTGTATTTAAGGACCCTCTATGACATGAAAAGCTTGCAGTGACCTTAGACAATGATCCTTTAGATTATGACAACAATGATTCATAGGCTAAACTGATATACAAACTCCCAAAATGAATAAAAAGAGGCAAAGACATTTTGATCCCTAGATCCTAGGCACTAGTCACGATTCAGAGTTTCCCTAGTTGATTGAATAGGCTTGTATTGCACAGGTGAAGGGGAGTGAGCTTATAACATTTTGTTGGTTCCTTTTTTGATATGACTCTATTGTGGATGTAAATAACGGATTTTGTTGAAATACTTCTCCACAAGACCCTTGATTCAAGAAGAATTCTCTTCCCATCTGTTATATAATATGCGTTCTCCAACCTTTGTTGAAATGTCACCTGTACATAGAAGACAAACATTTTCTTGTCCCTTGCCAGCCATTGTTCTTACTAAACTACTTTATTTATAAAATCATGAAATCATTCCTATGCTTTCATGATTCTTTCATAATTAGCAATGCAAGGAGATCCAATTTAAACTACTAAACTACTTTTGAATTTCAATTTAGAAGTTAGATTTGAAACACTTTACCGGTTAAAACTTATGGTGATTTTTTGTTTATAATCTTTGGCTAAACATATTATTTCCCTTCATGACAAACACATCTCTGAGGTGCCCTTTCCACTTTCACATCTATTTCTATTCCAATTTCTCTAAGGCATGAATCAGTTTACTCCTAAAAAAAACTTATCGTCTTTGTTAATCTAGCAATATTGCATTTAAGGCAACTAAATTCCGCACAAGCATGGTGGCTAAGAAACTTGTTGCCATACTTCTATCTCACTAGTGTAGGGTAGGATTATTCAACTTAATTATCCATCTTTAAGGCATATCAAAGGCATATGGACTCAATATCAACTGCTTCTGTATGGGTATTGATATGTCCAAATCTAGAGATTTACACAAAGATTTTCATATTTTCTTTTGAAATAAGCTATTATGACAATACCTCTCTTTACACTGTTTTCAAATTTTCTTTTTGTATGCTCCCTGGATTCCTGCTGTAGAATGCAAGTAATGTCGATTTGCTTTTGAGAACTTAATCTCACTCTCCTTAGTTTGTTCTGATCTCTAATAGGGGCAAGTTGTGGTCTATAAAGTATCTGACTATAGAAAAGCTTGTATTTGTACCATTATTTGGTGGTAGTCAACTTTCGTGTTCTACATGTACATTGAGAATCTCTAAATGTGAATGAGAGATATCAATGCTTGTGCACTAGCTGTAATATGCCTGACACCAAGTACGAGTATAACTTGCATGAAACTTGGCAATGAGTACTGTTTCTGAAATGGGGTGAGGTGGAATGGTGACCCTCCATCATCTTATGAAATGCGTAAGCGACAATACAACTTAGTATTAACTAAAGATGTGTGGGTGGAAGTTCTGAGTGAGTAGGATGGTATGGAGGAGGTGAATAAAGTTGAAGAAGTTGAGCAGTTGAAGAAGTTATTGACAAATGCTCTAGTTTTAAAGATTGCAGATACGGATAAAGACTTTGTAGTATGCACAAATTCTTGCAAGAGAGGAATTGGTGGAGTCCTTGTGCAGGAGGGACAAGTGGTATGTTATGAATTAAGGAAATTGAATGAGCATGAGCAGAATTATGTCACACATGATCTTGAGTTAGCAGGTACAATGATTTTGCATCTAGCATGTGGTGATTTTGTAATTTTATTTTAAAGTTTGTTTTTTTTTTCCCATGAATTATGTTCTTTCCTCGGCTCTTTCTACCAGAAAAATGGAAATTTTGCGCTTCCAATATCTCTTAAATGTTAGTTTTTTGGATGTGAATACATGGGCATAAGAGAGAATAAAATGTGTAATGTCCCCATTTTCAGTTTCCTCTATAGTACAACTAGGATGGATTTCCAGGGTACGTGATGGCTAGGTCATAGGAGCTGGATTACGTCATCAGAGGTCTCGGACGGGTTTTGAGGAGTTTTATGGAATCCAACGATGTTCTCTTGGCATATTCCATCATTAGGGCCAATTTTGCACAACTTGCTTTTGGTTCCGTTGCATTTCGATAAACCTTGTAAAACGAGGTTATTATTGAGCCTAACCTAATTAATTACGCTTAAGGTGGCATTTTGAGAGGAATATTTGATGAAATGCCTTAGTGTAATAGTTCGTTGGAACTCGAACGAGAAGATTTATAGAATGGGATGATGGGAAGTGATGTCCAATTGTCAGAGAAAGTATGGTAGTCAATTTACCATTTTTCCGGATTAAAAAGTGACTTTAATTAGTCAATTAAATAAAAGAATGGAAAATGATTAATTGAAGGAAAAAGGCCAAAGGTGACTTAAATAAAATAAATTTAAATTAAAAGTCACTTAGATGAAGTCAAGGGGGAGCTTCTAGAATAATACTAAAATAATCAAAATAAAATGCTTCTAGAAGATTGGAGATCTATCTACCTAGCCTTTAAGAGGAGGATGAGATCATTTGGGATATCTTGGTTTGGTTGTTCATTTGTTATAGTGAGGTTTGGAGAATGAAGTTCCCACCATCGGCAAGCCCCAAGATAAAAACACTTGGGTTTCCATTTTGTGTGTTGGACAAAACCGCAACACTCCTTGAGGAGACTTCATCTAGAAGTTTCACAGATATTCAATGATATTGGAGTGAGGATCATTCAGATCCTCAACTAGTGCTTCATTTCTTCTTGTTCTATCTCAACTATTTCTATTGTAATATCATATATCATATAAATAAAGTTGAGTTTCCAGTATTCGTTTTGATTTTCTCTAAATTTGCAGTGTTTCTTACAACGATTATTTTTGTGATTTTGTGAAAATTGCCATCATTGTAAATTCTCAAAATTAAACGAATTGAAAATAAACAGAACATTTTATAATATCCCAAATTGTTAGAAATTTATTTATTTGGGACATTACAAAGTGATACCATATGGAATGATGCAATATCTCTTTAGATAGTAGGAGAGAGAGTAGTGATGTAACTCTTGCAAACCTAATATTTTAAAGACCACCTTTGTTAGGGAAGCATTACATTACTTTATTATGAAGTGTCTAAGTAAGCCTTTATTAAATGTCTAAACTTTAAAGTACCCCTAAGCTCTAATTATGACTTAACACCCTCCCATAGTGGTCATATTGCATACAAATGCTTGTTCCAAAGAAAAATCAAAAGTTTGGACAAGTAAGATGTTTGCAACCAACTCCAAAATCATTTGAGAAATTTTGAGGTAAAAAATGGGCCTCAAAACAAAAATGTACAACCAAAATCAACTTTATAAGAACCAATAGGATTCAAGATGATGATGTCAACCATGGAGGGTGATTCACCATTTTTGGAGGAAAAAAGTGAAAAGATTAAAAAAAAAAATAATTAAAAACTATTTTTTCAACTCGTATTTTCAACTTATCTTCCTGTAGTTTTACTCAAATTTCGAGCAAGAGAACTTATTGGATGCAAAATTTAATTCCTCATCCAAGGAGTACCCATGTTGCATACTTTCGATGGACTTTGCTACACGAAAAATGAGAAATACATGAAAAAACATGATTGCAATCACGAAAAATGAGAAATACAAGAAAAAACGTGATTGCAATAACGGAAATGAGAAATACATGAAAAAACGTGATTGCAATTACGTTTTTTCATGTATTTTTCATTTTTCATGTAGCAGGGTCCATCGAAAGTATGCAATATGGGTACTCCTTGGATGAGAAATTAAATTCTGCATCAAATGAGTGCTCCTGCTCGAAATTTGAATAAAACCGCAGGGAGGTAAGTTGAAAATACGAGTTGAAAAAGTAATTTTTTCTTTTTTCCCTCTAAAATTTGATGATGTAATTGAATCTTATTTTATTATTTCCACTATTATTTTATATCCTTAGGAGGCCCATTTTAGACCTCAAATTTTCTCTAATGAAGGTCTTCAATTAGCAATTGTGGGTGAACTAAGGTTGGTGACGAGAAATCACATCTCCTTCCTTCTGTACGACCATTGTCTCATCAGCTTGATGAAAGGCAATGTTGGTTGAATAGTCAACCTTTCCACTATTGACATAGAACTTGGCCTGTTCATTGAACTCAACTTCTCCACATTTTGGCAGTTCAACATATCAATTTATTCTTCTTTGAGGAAGCACCATGTTGTTTTATTGCTTTATCTTCACTCTCCCTAGGAGTCTTCCTCTCTTCATGAAACTCAGCAGAGAATTCATGAGGAATCAGTTGCTTACCTTGTTTCTCCAGGTTTTCCCGTCTAACCGTCAACTTCCCTTCACCATCCACCCATTGAAACAAATCTTCATCTTCCACATCCATAGGAATCATATTTTTGCTCTTTTTGTCAACAATAAAACATCTATTTAATTGAAGACACCATTCAAGTGTGGCTTATGATTCATAATGCAAATAATGGAAAGTAGAATTTTTTGCAAACTGGGGTCATAGTAGGCATCCCTAAATAGCAACCTCTTACCTTACATTTCAAGTTGAACACTCCCTTCAACTCTGTTCTTTTCTGCCACTTGAGACAACACAATTAGAGTTGGATCTTTCCTCAACAAAATTAATATGCCAATATTTCTGATTAGTAACATTCCATGATATGCCTGAATCAGTGTACCAATATGTTTTGTTCCCAATGATTTGTGTATTTTGTTGATGATTATTGATTGGACAGGTGCTTCTGCATAGGCCAGGTGTCAAGCATTCAGAAGTTGTCCAAAATCTCTCTAGGTATTTGCTTAATTTATTAAGTGACTTATATGATTCTTTCTGAAGTATAACGTATGAAAAACACATTGACTAATGAATTAATGTTGGCTATTGGGCTAAGGTTTTCTAAAGAAAAGTTAATTAGATCTAATCTCTATCGTTGATCTCAAGTGGGTTAGGATTTAATCCTAGCCATCCATCACTTTCGAGATTAGGGTTAAGGATTTAGCTCGATGAGAAATTATAAAAGAAATCCTAAGGAGAGGAGGAAGACACATTGAATCATTGAGAAAGCAATTTTCTCAAGCGAAGAGTGAGAGACTCAGGGCTGAGGAGAAGAAAACATTGCAGTAGGAAAAGATGGAGAGAGGAAACTTGTGGAGGCTGAGATCTTGGAAGGTCGAATTTGCAAGGGGGCTGAGATCCAGCATGGAGGCATGCACAAGGGGTCATACGAGTCACAACCTTTCTAAGGATGAGAGGTTCATCCGGTGCACAAACTATATGAGGCTAGGAGAGAGGAGGTTGAATTGCAGATTGGGGAAGCCAAAATTTTCCAAGTCCCAAGTTTTCCAGGGAGCTGAGTTTTTCCACGGGGGCTGAGATTTCCAGGTTCCATTTGCTATATAAATAAAAAGACCTACCAATCTTGAAATTGTGGGCACTAATAAATACTTCAATTGCGTGGTCATGTTTGTCAATTTCATGGCACACTAATGGTTAATGTTGATGTTTTTGTAGTGGCTTGTTTGGCCTTACCTGACCTCAGATACCTGTGCTCAACATTTTCTTATGAGTTTCAGCTCTTATAGTGCTCTTGTAGTGGTACCTTTCTCTTATGAATTCCTCTGATCAAGACCACCTTTTGTCAGAGTTGTTAGCAACTCCTTTTTATTGTCATAGCAACTTCAAACTTTATTGTAGATTGCAATTCGTTACTGGATTATGAATTACTCCACACAACATTGAATAAACACTAGAGTGATTTCAATGCTTTTCTTCACAATGATAGTAATTCACAGATTTGTCATGGGTAATCTCCTTACCCTTCTCTGCTAAGCTCTTCATTTATTCATGAACTCCTCTTCATAGTGCATACTTTGACCACGGTGGCTCTTTATTAGGTTGCTTTCTCAAGTAATTAACATAAAATCAGAAAAACACATCCATAGTACTTAAATAAAGAAAAACACTGCCAAAATCGAGGTGGCTCACTTATGTTCTACTCTGTGTGATTGCAGTTCCTGGGTGTTTTCTTTGATCACAGTAGTCTCTCGGCACCTTCACTCACTTTGTCAGCTTCTCACTTCTCACCGTGGCTTTGATACCGTGTCATTTTTTATACACAAGTGTAAATGTGAATACAATAGAGAAGGAGATTAGATTGATACCATGTTGAGTGATACAATGCCTCTTTGCATAGTAGGAGAGTAGTTCTGTCACCCCAAAAAGCCTAATCTTTTAATGACTACATTTATTGGTGAATGATTTCATCACTTTATTATAAAGTCTCTAATGAAATCTAAATGAAATGGCTGAAGTTCGATAAGTCCTAATTATGATAATTTTCTCTAACATGAAAGAGTTTTTTGTCACATGGTTATTGTAGGACATTGTAAATATGGTGCAGACCTTGCTGTAAAGCTAGTAGATGCTCTATATAAGGTGCTTGGTAAATGCGGGACTGTACGCATTTCTTTCTCGAGAAGAACGCCTCTTCAGGTGAGGCCCTACAATGGATGATAACTTTATTTCTAGTTTGTGCAAGAGGTATTTTACATTGCATAGAATGGATATAACATTTCCTTTTATGGTAGCATCATATTTTTATACAGGGTAGTTAATTAACTCTGGCCATTCTTCCCATTTGTGAACAGGTGTGTAACATTATGTGGAAAGAATTTGGTAGTCATCCAAAGGTCTATATTTGGGATGGCCAAGGTACATTTTTTGCCACTTGTATTTATAGTCATAGAAAATCAAAGTTAATCTCATTTAGCTGTTGGCTTTTTCCAAATGCACTCACATGCTTGTTTTCTGTGGATTTACACCAACTGCACACATTATTCTACTTGTAACTGATAGCATGGGTAGATAGATCTGGCAATAAGAAAACTGAGCTGTCGACTTGGGAGCCTATTTTACCATGGTTCTATCAAAATTGGTGTGTTTCTATAATCTCTATTATGTTAGCATTGCTGTGGCTGCTGAAAATGCTTAAATGAATTTGCAGATCCAAACCCACATTTAGGGCACCTTGCGTGGGCTGATGCCTTTGTAGTCACAGCGGATTCGGTCAGTATGCTAAGTGAAGCATGTAGTACTGGGTATGTGAAGCTTTGACCAGTTATTAAGTTTTTTTGTAATCATTTGTAATGCTCAGAGCTATTATGAAAGCTGATTTTCTTTGAGTTGATATCAGGAAGCCAGTCTATGTCATTGGGGCAGAACATTGTACATGGAAATTTGCAGCATTTCATAATACTCTCCGTCAACGAGGTGTGGTGAGGACATTCACCGGAACAGAGGATGTGAGTATAAAGTTCATTGTGGAACTCGGAATTGCTATTTTTATCATAACGGTGTTACCGTTTCTTTTATCTTATAATCACCATTGCAATTTTCCTGCTCAGATGTCTGACAGCTGGAGCTATCCTCCTCTTAATGACAATGCTGAAGCAGCTAGTCGTGTACGAGAAGCCCTTGCAGAGCATGGATGGAGTTTAAGGTGAATGAGAGATGTGGAACAAGCAAACTCCCTCTTGTTGTTGCATCACCTTAGAACATTTGCCAGGTCTGGCATTGAAGAGATATTGTTGTGTGGGTATAATCTATGATTTCTAATAAGTCAAAAAATAATCACAAAAAATCCTATGTAAAATAGAAAACCATTATTTCATTATTGCTACGATCTTAACACTAGCATTTTTACGATTTCTGCCTCTTTTGAAGCAGAGGTCTTTCGTCATGAATAATGGCACATGGATTGGCAGCACGTTTGTGGTTTTGCTAAGTGATGGCTAAGAAGTGGTCACTTGAATGTACAGCTGACATCAAATGTGTAGAGTTTTGCAGAACACTGGATGGGAGTACAAGTATTCAGTCTTTATGGATGAATATTGTACAGTACTCATGTTATTACTTAAATATTGTTTGAAAGTTTTGATTCGGCTTTGACCAAGCTGCAGTTGGAAGCAATCTGTGGGAGGAAGTGAAAATTTTGTTACGAATTTAATTAATAACGCAATGAGAGAGGGAGAGGATCAATAATGTCAACTGTTGATGCAGAGTTACCACAGGAAACAAAAAGGAGGGCCAGTGCATCTGTATGTGAGCAATCATACTGAATCGGGTTTGAACCTTCCCAAAATGGATTGGATATAAGTGGTGAATTGAGCCTAGGAACAAAGAGGTCACCGTGAGGAAAAATTTCTTGTTTGTATTTACTATTTTCTGTTATTTTTCATTTTTCTCGTCACGTTATTATGAAATGATGCAGTTAAGAAAAATAAACCTAAACTCAACTTCAGTTTGAAAGCAGCTTTTCAGCAACAGACAACTGACACTGCATTGCAACTAACATAATGTGGCTGGGGTGATTTATAACATCTCAGTCATAATACAACATGGCTTCTTTACTTAATAGAGAAATGTGTTCTCGAGGCACAATAAATGAAATTGGGTTTAAATAATGGGCATAGTATTATCTATATAAGACAATAGGCAGCCTCAAAGACTTAAGGTCTAATGTGTCTGAAATATACAGAAGTGACATCACTTTAAGAATATAAATAGATTTAACATGTTAAATTGGAATATAAAAAAACTCATCTGGTTACTAAAAATATTTTTTCAACACTGCGAGGGTTTCAATGCCCCCATCATAAGCACTAAACTTCTAAACATGGTGAAGAAAGTACAAACATACGTTACACATAAGGCAATTTGCAGCACTGCAAGGGTTGGAATGCCCATCATAACCTTGATGTCACTAAACTTGTATATATGGTGAAGAATGTACAAAGATGAATCATATCCATATATACAAAGATGAATCATATATTTCAAGTCACAATAAAATGTAATAACAAAGTGGTCAAAGTAATTACATGAATGTGACAAAATGATTTTACATGAGCCTGTGATCTAACAAAAAAAGTTATTTCAAGTAACAACAAAATGTAATAGCAAAGCAGTCAAAGTAATTACATGAACACGACAAAATGATTTTACATGAGCATGTGCTCTAACAAAAAAAAAAACTTAAATAAGTGGATTGAATCACACAATGTTTTGAAGAGCATCCTTATAAAATTTCACTCTTGGAATAGTTGGTTTCTATGTTAGCTGTTGTCTTGATCATGTCTGGGGCAGTGGTCAATTTCCAGGGGAACTATTAATTTGGATTTTGTGCCTGGGTTCTTTACTGCTAGCTAAGTACTATTTTTTTCCGTACTAATTACAGTGTGGAGTGATTCTAAGTTTATATGATATAAATTATAATGAAACAGCTTAAATTCTAATAGGGAAGTGGTTAAAGTAATTACATTACTATGACAAAGTGTTTTACATGAACATGTGGTTTAACGAAAAAAAATGGTAGAGTGTATACAGTGTTTTGAGTAGTATCTTTGTCTATTTCACTCTTGAAGTAGCTGGTTTCTAGGCTTGGTCTTGATCTTATCCTTGGGACTATGGTCAATTCCAAGAAAGACAATGTTTCTAGTATCCTTGTCAATTTTGACTTTTGTAGTGCTTGACAATGTTTCTAGTATCCTTGTTAATTTTGACTTTTGTAGTGGTTGGTTTCTAGGCCAGCTATTACCTTGGTCTTATGCCTGGGACAATGGTCAATTTCAAAAAATCTACTATTTTGGATTTTGTAATATTTTGATTTCTGGATATGGTAAAAAAAGACAGAATCTACCATGGTATTTACCCATGGTATATTTCCACGGTATTCTCTTTTGTTTTTCGAGGGAAAATAATAAAATAAAGCTTCTAGAGAGTCCATAAAGCCTATAAAAGGGGATATGAGCTAAGCATTGAGATCATCCTGAGTTATTTATCTATTTTGCCTTTGTTGAGAACTTGACAAGGCTAGTTCTAGTTTGATCCCAGGGATGAAAACCCCGTGGGAGTAATTTGTTTGGTGGATCCATCTAGGGTCTACGATTGTGCTTCAATGTTGTTATATCTCATTTGATGAGCAACCTTGCATGCCATTGGCGAGGGTTTCTTCTGTTAATTATTCTAGCATGTACAGTAATTAATTAAATAAAATGGTTGCAGTTCCAGATCCCTTATGTGTTCTTGTTTTTGTGGAAGGCTTATGTTAATTAGAACACTTGAGTGTGCTAGATTGGTCAAAATTTTTAAGGTTTGAGATCTTACATTGGTATCAGAGCTGTGCATCTTGCCATCCAGAGGGTTTATTGCAGATTAATTTTGAGACAAGATCGAGGGATTCGAGAGAAACTAGTTTCAATGATTTTACATAACCACCCTAGTTAGAATCTCGTCAATTTCGGTGGTTCTATATAGCCACCCTAGTTGGCTCATTATTGTGTATATTTTCTTGTGTCGAAGAAAGGATTATTGTCGGAGCTATTGTAGAAGATCGAATTTCATTTTTTTTTGTTGGCCAAAGGGAGAAGAAAAAAAGGATAGGTACAATTGTTAGTTTCATTAGGGATTGTTGTTAAGCTTGTAAAAAAAATAAGGTGTTGGGGAAATATCATAGGGGATTATGTGTCATTATGTGATGGTAAAGGTATGTAATGTGATTCAAATCGTTGGGGATTATTGTGGTTGTGGTTGCAACATGTTTTATTCATTGGCATCTCCTGGTCAAATTTGTTTGAAGATAAACTTGATATTTTGAAAGGCATGATTGGCAAAATCTCCCTATGAAGAATTAGTGTGCATTGCTATGGGAGAAGATGGACTGCCTTGAAGAGACCCTGGAAAAAAACCAAAAACTTCTTGATGAACTAGTGAGAAATATGGTCCTTTAGTACCGGTACCTTCTTAGACCAAAATAAGGGTCAAAGCAACAAACCATTCTAAAAAAGGGTCCTTGCCATTCTGCAACAGTAGCACTCATGGGAAGTGAAGGAAGGACAAGGAAGAGGGGTTAATCTCTTCACACTTGGATCCGAATTACAACAAACAAAGTCATACATAGACTTTCATAAGTTGGAGGAATTAGACACATGTCTGTCTAAGGTGGGGCAACTGGAATGGAAGAAACTTAGCTGGGCTCTCAAGCCATCCATTCTTGTATTGATACGATCCAAACTCTGGGAGCATCCTTGTGAAGACGCTAGGCTCACATTTGCTTCTTGTCTCAACATGATCATAGTTTTAACATCACCACTCCTACCTTACAATAATGATATCATGCGAGAGATATTGTTCTTGATAGTAGAAGCCCTCTAGGGGTTGAACATCATGCTTCCCACCTTTCAAATGCGACGTAGAATCTTAGAACTCATGACATAGTTTAGCTTTGGCTCATTCATATTGATTATGGAATGTGAGGACTTGGTCTTTCAGGTGTTCTAGAATTTTTACACAAACATTACATCAGCTCATCCTGACAGTGTCAAAACAAGCATGCAAAAGGTTATGTCCTTGTTTTTAGAAGGAGATGCTGACATCTACAAGATACTAAGATCCAAATTGTTGACCATTTGGAGGAAGGAACTAATTGTATCACCAATCACCTATGATCTAGTCAAGAAGTTGGTAAGGAAAAACATAAAATTGCTCAGAAGGGCGTTGACTAAGAAGGAGCTTAAAAGGATTGATGGAGGAAGCAATAACAAAGGTAGTAAAACCTACAACAAGAATGAACTACGAAGGAGAGGATTATGTTTTATCTGCAAGGGTCCTTGGGCAATTAACCATTCATGCCTAGGTGATAAGGAGGCAACAAGGGAAAAACAATTGGAGACTCCTTCAGATTATGGGGATTCATCTATAGTTGGGTTCATTGGTTTTCAGGAGCGCACCCACGAAGTATCCGAGAAATCAAGTATAGATGGTGAGCAACAACATAATGTTTTTCAGAGAGACTTGCAACACAAGCCAAAGATAATCAGTCAGCTTGACAAAGTACATGGGAAAGAAAGGATGTAAATCCTCCTGACGATATGGTAGACTCTTGTAGAACTGAGTCCATAGATCTCATAGATCTCCAGGAGGACATCTATGAAGAGTATGAACTATCAATTGTAAATAAGAGTCCTCTGATGCATCCATGTTTGACAACTAGAGAGGATGGACAACAAATTGTCCCCATAGGTGGAGAAGGCCAGGAAGAAGACATTCAAGGAGACTTAAATGAGGAGCCACTGATGGAAAACCAACATGATAAACATGATCATAAGGAGCAGCAACATGACAAATATAGTATGCAGGATTAGCCATTTTTGGAGAGTTGGTCAAATGTTCAAGCTGGAGCTATGATAGTTGAGCATCTGATGCAGACATATACAAAGGCATTCAACAAGGCACCAAAATTGCTAGTAAAGGACTTTTGGGAAAAGATCATGCATTTCAAGACATCTTATGATTTTGAAGCATAGACTCTGGATAGTCCGAGACACTGTCTTATAGGAAAATAGGAAAATTGAGGAGCTCATAGGGGTAAGTGCCGAATCAATGACCAAGCTAAGGCTAGTGTTGAGGAATGACTCAAGTCCCTCACAATGCAGCACGAGAAGTACAGTTGGGAGTTCCAGAGCAACCCTCTACAGGGATACATAGATAAGGCTTGCAATACTACCAACTTGCCTTTATACATTGGGGAGAGCAGGGAAGATTTCTACAAATGGATCATGTTGGGTGATCGGGTGGAGCAACATGAGTTGAGCATCAGACAACCTCAACATGGTAGACTTATTCCATGTGCAGGAATTCATGCATTATATCCTTCCCACGAGATGGATTGACGAGAGATTATATGTTGGAACTCTATTGATGGGATACTCTTAGCCAAGGGCATATTGCAGCTTGAGCCCTTAAGCATGAGAAGTGATGAAGGGCTGAGATGGTATCATAACCCACAGGTCCCAGGACTAAGGTGGCATTGGGATTCAAGTGAATCCATTGGGGACAGAATTGGTTTGAGGATTGTTTGGGATCCAGGTATTGAAGGATCCATTCAGGATCATTTAGCATGGAGGAATAAAATAACACACTAGGTTGTATGGGATCCTGATATTAATGTTCAGATGCTTTCCTTGTGGATAACAGTGGATTGCTTGAGGGCAAGCAATCTTTGGGCAGGAGGATTTGTAATATTATGTTTTTTGGATATGGTCAAAATAGACAGAATCTACCCATGGTATCTAATGGTATTCTTCTTCGTTTTTCGAGGGGAAATAATAAAATAAAGGTTCTAGAGAGTCCATCAAGCCTATAAAAGGGGATAGGAGCTAGACATTGAGATCATCCTGAGTTATTTATCTATTTTGCCTTTGTTGAGAACTTGGCAAGGCCAATTCTAGTTTGATTCTAGAGACAAAAACCCCGTGTGAGTAATTTTTTCTGGTGGATCCATCCGGGGTCTACGATTGTGCTTCAATGTTGTTATTTCTCATTAGATGAGCAACCTTGGATGTCATTGGCGAGGGTTTCTTATGTTAATTATTATTGCATGTATTATTTGTAGTAATTAATTAAATAAAGTGGTTGTAGTTCCAAATCCCTTACGTGTTCTCATTTTTGTTGAAGGCTTATGTTAATTAGAACACTATACAATGTGCTAGAACAGTCAAAATTTTGAAGGTTTGGGATCTTACAGATTTTGCGCTGGGATCTTTATGATTAGCTTAATACTATTTCTTTTTAGCACTAAGACGTATTGTGGAAATTAACTGTTTTTGCTCCCCTCATATTAAGGGGAAGGGATGTTAAATTAATGTAATTTAAATTCAATGAATGAGGTTTCGAAGGAAATATAAAAAAAATCCCGTTTGTGTAAATTAGTTTTCAGTGAAATCGATAAATCTTAAGTGAAGTATTTTGGGATAGTGAATGAAACTTGCTTTGACAAGTATGGAAAACATCATAATTCATGCATGTTGCATGGATTACTATGCATCAATTTACTAGCTCATTTCCTCTCACATTGGTTTGAGTCTAATAAAACATAAATGCATTTTAATTTAAGCTGTGTAGTGGTTTAGAGGATTCCCAAAATTTGAATATGTAGACAACAAATGTCAACATTTGAACTGAGTACATGTTCTCTCTATCATATTTTTGCAATCTCTTATTCATGGCCTATGAATATATGAGCTACTTGAAAGGAAAATGTGTAATGATAAGTTAAATCAATTTAATTTTCATTACAGTAGTGTGATTAAAATAATTTCATAAAACAAATTATTAAAATTGGAACATTTCAATTGAAATGCATGTTCTTTGTCATATTTGTGCAATCTATCATTAATGCTCTACAAATATAGAGGCTAGTTGAAAAGAAAATATATGCAACGATAAATCAATTTATTTATTTATTATGCTAGTGTGTGAGTAATAATCATTTCAGGGAACAATTCCTTTGAGCTCAGTATTCCACCATTCCTTGGTCTGCACCGAGTATTCAATGTGGACCACCTTCGTCCTTACTTCCCACCTCTACTGGACACCTCTGACATTGCAAAACAACTCACACCAACAGAGTTAAACCCAAACTACATGGAACAGGCCACCACAGATTGTATCATGGACATGCAAATCAAGAACACTTGCCAACAGAAGATCCAATTATATCGGGTTATCAAAGCTAGCCAACTCCTGCACCAAAGCAAGTGGTTCATCAGGGACCAAGTTCGGCAAAAGTTTCCTCATCTCATGGAGGAACTCAACGCAATGGGGACCATTGCTTCCTAAGGGGGGAGGAATGATCCAGGTGGATATTGGTGGCCACCTGCCTATTCCACTTGGGGCCCCACCGTTGTCTCTTTCAATTTTTTAAGTTACGACACAACTTACTATTTTTAGTAGTTTTTCAGGGCCTGAACTTTCGGAGCCGTTTTCAGGCCCTAAACGATGTTTTTTGGGCATCTTTTTTTTTGGCGAATATGATTCTGTTTTGGAATCTACATTCGCGATTGATAGTTGTAGTCCTCAGATAGATATTTCTAACGATGTATCATGTGCATCAAATGGAGATAGTATGCCAAAGTTACGACCCTGGGAAATTGATGTACCAATTTACCCCAACGTGGCCCATAGTCTGGAGTTTCATCTCCTAGGGTTAGGTTTTTGGATGTTTAGGGTTTTCCATTGTTTCTCAATAATATATAGGCCTTCAAGCCTCATTGTAACACAGAGTTCAGAGGCCTATGGCCACCACATCTCTTCTCAGAGATAAGCTACTGACGCCCTAGCTAGTTTATTTCCATTCTGTCTGTAAGCAAATTTCAGTTATTTGATATTAATGAAATGAAGTGTTATTTCCGCTGCATCTTTGTATTTATGGTTATATGTGTATTCGATTGTGTTCTTGCATAAATCCGGATCATAATGAATCAATAGCAGAGATAAATTTTGTTATTGCGACATTCCTTTGCAGTGATCATGAGAGAAAAAATGTGGTAGACTCTTGAAAGATATCTCCTATACCTATCTTGGCCATTAGCTCTTTCACCATGAATTTCTAGCCATAGGCTAATCTTTTTTTCCAAAATAATTTCATACAACTTGGCTAATCATAATGGTTTTATAATTAGAGAGACTATTTTTATACTCATTCTTAAAGATATGCACATTAGGTTTTGTGTTTCAGGCTTAGGTAAGCCTTGCTTCACTATCAAATTGAAGAGCTTGTGTATGTGAGAGAATAGGATAAGCCCTACCATTTTAAAAATTTCTACTTGGTAGCCTTCAATATCCTTAACTTTCCCATTAGCAAGCCATTTAACCCCAAACTCAATTCCTTCCAAATAAAATATATCAATATGGTTTCCATGAAATTAGGAGATTCATAAAAGGTTTTTAAATTGGGAATTTTAATTCTTCAAGGGAATTATATTATTTTCTTTAGTTTTACATATTAAAATTTTCCTCCAAAACTTTCTAAGATCAGATTGAGATAGATGCAACAATAACTTTTGCATTCTATTTATATATTTCATTTTCTACCTTTTAATAAGACCTTGTACATATTTTTTTATCAAGATTTAAATATTCGTTAGGAAAATTCGTGATAATGTTTCTAGCAATTTTACGATCATTATCATTCCAGGGTTGGGAGCTCTATTATTCTTTTTATTTGACACATTGATAGATAACTTGCTAATGGAAGTGGAGAGAGTTGTAGTAAAATTATGATAGAGGGTTTTGATGTTATCCTTACAAGTTAAGAGGTGTAAATCCCCATATAAATCCTTTGAGAAGTATTTTGTTGAAAGTAGGTGCCTTTGATTCTCATAATTCTCTTCCATGTGACCATTGTGCATGGCAAAGATTAGAATTAAGGTTAAAGGTTTATGATCAAAGTCAGGTTCATGATCATTTAAAAGGTCAAATGTTACAATTTGGTTGTAAATTGAGATATCAGATATCACATAATCTAGAACACTACTGCTAATCCCATGAATACAAGTCATCTAGTTGGAGTTTGGCCACTTGATTATGTCATTGCAAATTATAAGGTCTTGAGAAATGAAAATTTTGACTAACTCAGTACCAAACAAAGTCTCAGTCAAGTTTTTAAAGGTTCTTTTGTATTTACTAAATAAAACAAGGTCCTCATCTAGTCAAAGAGGGTTAAGGTTGTGATCATTGGCTAGTTGCATTTATAGCATTAAAGTATCCTAACAAGAGGATATTACTCTTAGTACTCAAACCATGATTATCGTGTTTGAGGGTTTTACATGGGGAATTTTTATCTAGAATGTTTTCTTAAAAATATAGGGTTGTTAGATGTGAAATAATTAATCATGATATAAACCCTTTTAGTGTTAATGTTAGAGATTTCGATCTAAATGTATCGATTGAGAGCGTTTATCTTACGAGGTTGAGTGTGAGGAGAAATATCCTTTCTTATATAACATGCTATTCGACAAATCCTATGTGAGAGGATTTCTTATTCCATGGTTACAAAAAAACAAATCTATCTACGCGAAGGACCCTAGACTCATCATGCTTCCAAGTTTTGATTAAAAAATGATATCAATTTCACCCATAAACCAACTTAACATTGGTTTTTTCACCATGGAAATCCACAATAGTTTTGAAAAAGGATTTGCAGTGTTCCAAATTCATATTTATTACTCTAATTTTGGTCTCTATCCCTAATAATTATTTTCCTATTTCTAATGATTTCCCATATGCCTTCCTTTTTTACTTTTTAACCTTTTGAACCTCCTTTCTTAATTGAACTTGGTCCGCAGGAATGACGTGCTCATTTATAAATATTTCTACCCCTTTAAGCTAGGATATTTAATGAGTATGCTAAATTTATGTTTACTACAACTTTAACACAAACCAATCTATCTTTATGCTCAAATATATTTCTCAACCTTCTTGCTTCTATGAGATAAGTTGATTCAATTTGTGATTTATTGTTTAGCTCTTTTAATATTGCTAGTGCATCCTCATCTTTCTGCTCTTTTATATCAACAATTATAATATTCAAGGCTCTTTCATTGCACTCATGGTCCAACCCAATTATTTTTTTCATTTCCTCTTTAATGGATTCGATGTCTAATTTATTTTCTGTATTACTTAGGGTCAAATTGCTATTTATTTTTTCTTTTACTCTTTAATGTCATCTCTCAAGGTGCAATTTTCTTCAATTGTTGATTATTTCTAATTTTCCATTTCTTGTGTCCTATCTTCCATTTTCTACTGTTGAGTTTCAAACCTTAATATTGTATTATCTAACAATTTGAATTTGTTGTCACCTTAATATTGTACTATCTAACAATTTGAATTCGTTGTCACACATTGTAGCAAATTCTATTTTATGTTTTGTTTTTATTCTCTAACAATTTGAATTTGTTGTCAAGCATTGTAGGTAATACTATATTATGTTTTGTTTATTTTCTTCTCTACCTTTACCTAATGAATCAATATGATCGTAATGACTTTCCAGGGTGAGTCTGCTTCTCCTTCTCTTGCTAGGTTAAGGTTTTGGCATATATGGTTAAATGCTCATAATTAAAAAAAAAGGTAAGAAGAAAGGAAATAAATAAAAGGAACTTATGCAGGAATGATTATGACTAATTGAGTATATTGTCGTAGAGTGTATTTCCATAGAGTTCTTGCAAGCATATTGTTGCATATTTCTTGCAAGTGTAATGTTGTAGACCATGGAGTATATATTTGGCTAGATAAATGTTCACACCAACTCAAATATTCACTGTAGATAAAATTAATTCACATAGATATTTTTTATAGGATATATTGTAGGAAAATCAAGGCAAATATTCATCGAAAATAATTAATCTCTTTAAAAATACTACAGGATGTATGGCCAAAAAAATATCCTCAAATATTTATTACAAATATTCTATAAATTTAACTATAAAGTAGAATATGCAATCATACATCTGTTGGAAATAGTAACTAGGTCTATCTTCATAATTAATTGAAGAATAAATTTATTTTATAAAATAAGATTGATTTTCTCTCTGTCTTATTTGGACACATGAAAGATTTTTTTTTTTTTTGAATTTTATAATTGATATTTTTGTCTTCCAACTTGCCAAGTCAACCCTCCTAGGAGATAGGTCATCTCAACCTTATGAGGCACCCTTTTCGAAGTGGGAAACAACTATATATAGGCCAGTGTGTTCATATTTTAGGCATGTTTTCATGGATCTTCTAAAGTAAGTACAAATCTATGTGGATAACATTATTTCGGGTGAATTTCTCTTTATGAAACTCGGATGACCTTTCGCTGAATATTTAGAGCTTTCAAAGTGACACAATTTAGGTTTTTGAGGTGATACAGTTCGGGCATCTGAAGTGACATGGGTCGGGGTTTTTAGGTGACATAATTCAGGCTTTTGAGGTGACACAGTTTAGTGTTTTGAGGTGATATAGTTCGGTATTTTGAGGTTCTGTTGCTAAGAAAAAGGACTATGGTTTTATCTATGTAGTAGGTTGAAATAATGGAAAAAACACAGGCTTATGAAGACATATATTTGGAGGAAAATTTGATGGCATCTAATGAGAATAATGGAGGGATGACTTGGCAATGCAAGGGGAACTAGTTACTTAACTATGTTTGTATTGGATTTCTCTTGACTCTTTAAGGAAAGGATTGATGATTTTTCCTCTAAGTGTGGTCACTTTCCTTGGTTTAAAGCTTAACTTGTTGTGTTTCTTGTCTCTTGCACACTATGATATTTAATGTATTGTATTTAATCATAATTTTTTGATGAAGAAAATTAACTAACTAATGGAAAAAAACTATAATAATTCTCACAAGTAATTATCATGTTTAAGAATTCACATTTTCATTGGAATTCAAAATGGTAGAGCTAGGACAAGAGCAAGTGCACTCTTGTTGGCATATTTGAAGTTAGGTGTAAGAAGTATTGCTCCTTATCATTTGCAGAAAAACTTTATTCAAAGTTCTATGAAAGACCTGGACCCCCTTCTACGCATACATATATAAGTCTTGATCACTGTCCAAAGGAGATATGAGTTCTGTGCATTCCTGGAGATACGAGTTATGTTTAATATGGAAAAATATGAATAATCGAGTCCTGATGAAGATCAATATTCTATACGAGTTATTTTCCTATGTGAAGACATAAATAATGCTAAGGTTCTGTGATCTATGCACGATCTATGGCAATGCGAATTATGATTTCTATGGCTCATCTCATCTCTGCAACATAAAAGTGAGCTCTGTGAAGGTCTTGAAGTTGTATTATTTCTCCGTGTCAAGAAAAATCCAAAGATTCAAACTCTCCTATAATGGTCCAGGACAAAGTCTGAATTCCCGTATGATCGATATTCCTTATTAATGCATGACTTACATATGAAGTTGTTTGAATTTTGCTGATAATTCGAGTTTACATCCGAAGTTAAAGCTTCCAAAATTGGTAAATGTATACCTAAGTTGTTATAATAGGCCGACATCTTGTTGATGGCCTTATTCGTTGATTGGAGAAGAGAATAGGTCGAGACCTTGTGCCTTGCAACCATCATTTGTTGACTAGGTCGTGACCTAGTAGGGTCGTGGCCCATGAAGTGCTTTATAGTTTAGTTTCCCGAGGACAATATGGGTACAAGAAACCAAAATTCATAAAATTTTCTCATGATTCCAATATGTAATAGCCTATGCAAAAACATTGGGATGATGGGATGAATGTTGATGTATTCTATTGTAACATTATTTGTTTTGATAAGTTAGCATGGTAGTTTAAAAAAATAAAAAATAAAATGTTAAGTTAAAATATGGATGAAAAGAAAAAATTAAAAAATGTTAGGAAAATTTATATTTTATTACATCCATGTTAGAATAGTTTTTCTCTAAAGAAAGAAGGCAAAAAGAAAAAATGTTAGGAAAGCATAAAATAAAAAATATGAATGCTTTAGTGTTTAAGAAATAAAATCATGGTCGCCTGTTTAAATGCGCCAAGTTACTAAAGGATTAGAAATTAATTTATGATTCTTAAAATTCTTTAAAAGAGGTTTTAATTTTCATTTATTAAATTTGATATGTATTGTGCTCATTGATTTTATCCTAAGTAAACTGTGCGACAAAAGGTCAAATCACAAAGATAACGCGCCAAAAAATTTGAACGACGGATCTTGAACTCGCTTTAGATCTACGACGGAGAGTCACTTCGCGACCCCCCCCGGACCATTTCTCGTTAACGTGAGGCGGGGGGTCCGAAGTGTAGTTTTAATGGCCACCAAGATTCACGACGTGGCAGCGCCACAGTTTTTCGCACCCCCTCCTCCTGAAACCGGAAATCAGGAGGTCCCCCCCGAAATCCATCAGCGGTTTTCCACGCCCAATGACCATTCCTCCCACGCTCGATGACCGTTACCTCTCGCACCCTCAGCCAACAAACATCGCTTCCCGCGCCATGACTATTGATTCACCATCCAATCTCATTCCTCCATGTCACTTGATTGTTATCCTCCAACGCTCCACCTATATCCATTTTGATTGCCCCATTGGCCATTAATCCCGCTCTTGAACCGTTAATCGCCCCATTATGCATTAATCCCTCTCAGAGCCGTTAAACCCCTACGGTCATATCCCATACCGTTAAACCAAGATCGTAGTCTATAAAATCACTTTCATACTTCCTTTCATTACTTTACTTTCTCGTCCAAATTACTATTATCCCCGCATTTTATTCCAAAGCAATTTGTCATCTCTGCACTCTGCAACCACTATCCTCATTTTCGTAATCCTTGCCACCCTATCTGCAACCCGATCTTCAAAACCCTTTCCTCAGTCGATACCCTATCAAACATGGCTCCCAAAGACAAGACAAAAAAACAAACAACTCCTAAGGGTAAAGCGAAGAAACAGGTGATAGAAGAAGAACAAGTCGTCAATCCTGTTGCAGAGGTCGCCAATCTAGTTGCAAAAGAATTCCCTGCTGCAACACCACAACTTAACCTCGACCTCATTCCCCTCATCGATGCCTTTTTAAAAGTCACATACTCTAATTGTGAATTCGATTTCCATGAGCTACAACTGTGGTTAAAACAAGTGCACATAGATGACCAGGACCCTATCAAGCTCTGGGAATCCATGTTGCCTTTGTTTGCTTTTCCACAGACTCACCCTTTTCCAAATCTAATTACATGGTGTCAGAAACAATATGATTCTATAACCAGATCAGTGGTGGCTCATAATGGAAACATTCTGATCACCATATCCCCCAAAACCATGAACCAGATGCTACTCATTCCTTCATCTGCTTCCCTATCCCATTTCTCACCTGTTGCTCTCATGGATCTTTATCATAAGCTATCCTTCCCTAAGAGAGCCCAGATATTCAAGATATTCCTACCTGAGCATGTAGAGTTGCCCAAGAAAATCCCACCATACTCATCCTCAAATTTTCCCGAATCCTCCAAACATTGCATCTCTCTCCTTTCATACTTGCTAGAATACCCAAATGACCAAATTGTTGATGAACCCATCATGGGGTTCTTATCTATTTTCAGAAAATACAAATCACCATTGTTTATGTATAATTACAGCCAATTCTTGGCTGAAAATATACATGAACAATTAATGAACTTTACTACTTGGGGTGTGTTCAATTATTATTCTATAATTGTTCACATGTTTCTGTTTCAGCATGCAGAGATGATGCCTATCCACTTCAACAAGCAGGATGCACAAGGAGTGAATCAATCAGTGATTCACTGGACAGAGTTGGTCAAAGCCTCATCAACAACCAATTCTTTTTCAGAGTTCATAGACTCATTCATACATCCAGTAAGGCAGCTCCTTACAAGTTAATCAAAACCCAGAGTTGGAGAAGAAATTAAAAGGATCCTGCACCTCAGCGAGCAAGCAAAAACTGGTGATTGGTACCTATACAAAAATTAAATAGAAATCAAGGTATATGGCTGTGAACTCACACCATATAAGCTTCCAAGATATGTCCCTATGAGGGTTTTCTCCTTAGAATAAATTAGACAAATGTTAAACATGGATGAGTTACATTTTGTCTCTGGGAAGAGAAAAGCTCAGTTTAAACTCAAAGCCAACATTGGATCCTTCATCTGCTATATCAGAGCAGCTGGTTTCGAAGCAGATGCATTGTTAAAGAAAATGGGTTTCAAACCGAGTTTTACTTGGTCCTATGACCCCCATGGCATTATTTTTTCTCTGAGAGTTGAACTCAAAAAAACTTCCTACACTCATAACTCTAGAGCAGAAATAGAGAAACATATGAACCAAGATGAATGGGTTGAAGGCAATCTCTAGGAAGCAGATGAACATGTCATTTAAACTTCTAATGTACAAACCCATGTTCCTGATAGTAAACATCAGAAGAGAGTTAGAGAAAATCCTCCACATGCCAAAGAAATACTCAAGGAATTCATCTTGCAGTACAAAAAGCCAAAGCTTGCTTCCACCTTAATCTCAAAGGGAGAACAACCAAAAATTATAGATTTGGGAGAAAATGAAGTTTATACATCCACCAATGTTCCTAAAAATCCTCTAGCATCATCACCTGCAAGAGAACCACTGGATATTATCCAACATTCAGATGCCAGTTCTTCTGAAGAACAAAACATTTTCTCCAGATTCTTAGACATTAAGCATAATAATGAAGCATTAAAATTTGGTGTTTATAGTCAATTTTGGAAGCAAACATCGACATCACAGCTTAGGCTTCTCACTGCCTTTGACAGTGAGAAAGGAAGGATGCAAATGACCTTTCTGCAGGCAAAAATGCCATTTCCAAAGACTCATGTTCAGTACAAGAAGACTGTATTCTCTTTTGATGCAAATAAGATCCATCCAATTGATCAAATGGACATGCATAGGCAGTGTGGAGAGATGTTATTTTCAACAATGACAACAACAACCATGTCACTCTCAAAACTGAAAGATGCATTATCAAATGTTCAATCTCAGCTGAAGATTGAAAAATTGTCTTCATTGGCCAAAGACAACAGATTGAAGTCTTTGGAGGACCTTGTAGTGAAAGTTGGTTATGACCCAAAAGACTGCAAGGTAGTTGAGGAAAGACCAAATTTTGATAGATATACAAAAGTAGATGAAATTTTTAGAAAGATGATGAATGTAGAAATCCAAAGTCAAGAGAAATGGGATAAATTTTGTAAGACCATCGAGTAAAAGAGTGATTTTTACAGCTTGCCAGCACATCATATTTTGAAGGGTCTAGTAAGAAACATCTTCGATCAAAAGGGGCCAAGTCGTCAACAACTTCCAAGAAAACAAAGACACTTCATCTATCTGCTTCCTTCTTCTATTCTTCTTTATTTTATTATTGTAAACAGTTAATATATTTATAAGTTTTAGAAAATAGTATAAATAACTCTCATTTCGAGTTATCAAGGGTTGCACCCTTGGATGAGCGAATTTTTGTAAGCATAAATAGTATAAGTCTTTTTTATCATCAATAATAGAAGAAGGATTCTGAATTTGTCTCATACAACTCTGTTCTCTCTGTGATTTTTTCCAGTTTTCATACATTTTGTCTCTTCATCTGTTTAATTGTTATCAAGATAACTAGGTGAGATTAACTGTGTTTCAGTAATCTTATAATTCCTCCTAAAGTTATTATCAATATAAAGAATGATTTACTTAACAGTTTGTTGATGTAAGTCCCTTTCATTTATAAATTGTCAACATTTTGATAATGTTAAATGTATTTTGTTGAACTTTTAGACATTGTTTAAAGGTTTCCAAGCTTATGATTTATTGAAGAATTCAATATGAATATTTGATAATCATATCTTCTTACATAAGTCTACTTAAACAATTTACAAAATATTAATCATTATGTGAGATAAACAAGAAACCCTTACTTATAATTAATGATATTATTTGGAAGATTTAATCAATAACTGTTTGCTAAAAGTTATATTATACATTGGTCCTCCAAAATTACAAAACACAACAAAACATTATAGATGATTTGGCATGATTATTGACCACAATTATCTCAAAGGACAACATCAATTTGGCACTGTTGTCAGGGAATGAACTTGATTTTTTTCCCTAGGACAACGATAAAACCCTATTCCTTTAAAGTGACTACAGGTTTAGTTAGGTCAAAATTTCTCACCTGGTGATTCCACTGTGACCAAACTGGCTCCTTCAAAGCACACCAGATCTCGATCTGACTCTGTAATTGTCTAACCCTTATCAGATCCAGAGAGATTGGTAAGAAGAGATTCTTCTAGACGAAGGCATCAAACCCCTTCTTCTGTCCCTCAACAGGACATGAATATAATTCCTGATCCTTTCATATCTACACTTATTCCTTTAGAGTTAGAAGACATACCTCACAGAGTGCATGAGTTAGTATCTAAAGGAGTGGATTTTCAATGAGCCTTGTTAGTTAATTCTTTAGAGTCTTATAAATTACCTTAGGAACCTTCTGAATCTCCTATATCAGAGCAGGATTTGGATCTAAAATTACCTGGATTTAAACCTACTGATTTCATTTCCCCTGTTACATACTCTACACCTTCTACTTCACATCAACTAGAAGATCTTTATTCTCTTTATTCTAATCCTTTATTTGAACCTAGAGAAGGAGAAGAGGTTCAAAAATTGGTCATTAGAAATTCTTTAAGGTCACGAAGAAGGCCTTCCATCCCATTTAATTCTCCTCCTCGTTCTCCACCTCATTCTTCACCTCCTTCCTCTCCATCTTCACCTACAAACTCTACTTCCTAGTCTTCAACTACTAATACTCATTCCTCTACCTCTACATCTTCAAGTATGGATGGTTTAAAACAATTGTACAAGAAAGATATGCCCCTCTTTTACTTCCTTCTATCCTCAATGATTTCCCTACAGGATATCTAAAACAACTTCCTAGATTTAATGGTGAAACTGGTTTATCAGCTAAAGACCATCTGGTAGCATTTCTAGATTTTGCATATAACATGAATATAGAACACGAAAACGTTTATATGAGATTGTTTGTGCAATCCCTAGAAGTAAATGTCAGGATTTGGTTTAGACAATTACCAGTTGATTCCAATAGATCCTAGCTAGAATTAACTAATATCTTTAAAAATCAATGGGGAGTGAAAAAGGACCCTCTGTATTTCTTAACCGAATTTGAAGAACTAAAAATAAATTTTGGAGAACCAGTTGCTGATTTCATCAAAAGATTTAATAAGATTTACCACAAGATGCCTCCTGATTGTAAACCTCCTGTAGCAGCAGCTAAGGTTAGATTTTCAAAGGCCTTTGAGGATGACTTTGTTGTCATGTTGAGATAAAGAACATCCAGAACCTTAGAAGACATGCAAACTAATGCTATAGGAGGTTGAAGCAAATAGGTCTGCATTAGCCAAGTTAAAAGCTAAAGCTGAAAAAGATTAAAAGAAATTAAAATAAAATCATGAAGCTTCTTCTTCCTCTAAATCTAAAAGTGAAGATGCAAAAATAGATGAAATCACATCACTTCTGAGAAACCTATCAAATAGGATTTCAAAGATTCAAACTCAACCAAGAACAGTCCAAAAAACTGTTTCTAGACCCCAAACACAGTTTCAAGGTCAGTATAAAAAGGATCCTCCATTACAAATTCTTCAGAGAACACATAATGACCAACACGTACCCACACCGTTGTTGATTGATGATCAACAAACTGATGACAATACTTTATCTATCATTGAATATATTAATAACATAGATCATACATCCCTTCAGACTGCCATTGTTCCCTGTTCCCCAAAGTAAAATCCCTCAAGAAGACCAAGATACTTCTTAGGTTTCTAAATATCAATCCTTTTCGAGTTTTTGATTGCGAACTCAATAGAAGATATGACTTAAGACCTAGAGCCGGTCCTTGTAAACCTCCCAGAAACCCTGTAATAATTGAACCTCATGTAAAAGCTGTTGAAACTCAAACTACTTCTATTCAACCTCTAAACCAGTCAAGTGATTCTGCTCAAATTGATAAAGCTATATTGACTGCTTTTAATGTGGAAAAAGAGTTAGAAAGAGTTAACATTCCAATCCCACTTTCAAAACTTTCTAAGAACCCAAGATATAAAAGTCGCGTTGCAAAATGGATCCAAAATTCTAGTGTGGATGCTGAAGGAGATATTATTAATTTGCAAAATGAAAGACCCACCATATCTTTTGGTCCTAGTTCTGATATGATTGATGAATCCATACCACCTTTTTATGTGACTTTGAAAGTGCATGACTCCTTGCTATACAATTGTATGTTGGATTCTGGTGCTTCACACAACGTAATGCCTAAAGTCACTATGGAACAACTTAAATTGGATATCACTCGAACCTATCACAACCTATATACCTTTGACTCTAAAAGGGTGCAATGTTTAGGACTTATAAAAGACCTAGTGGTCACTTTACATCAAATACCAGTTAAAAGTGTTGTATTAGACATAGTTGTCACTGATATTCCCCCTAAATTTGGAATTCTTTTATCAAGATCATGTTGTGCAAAATTGGGAGGGAGTATTCAAATGGATATGTCTTTTTCCATTATTCCTATATATGGTGGAGAGAGCCTTAGGTTATATAGAGAAGTCAAATTCCTAAACACTATTTGCAAATCCGATCAAGCTAGAAATCATCCCATTTATGCAGTTGACCAGGATTTTAGATGTTTCCAACTATCATCAGATATTTCACAAAATTCTCAACTCAAGATTGAGGATGTAATTGAAACCCCTAAAACTGTTCAAACTGAAATTTGGAAATTATTCTTTGATGGATCTTGCACCAAAGGTGAAGCTGGAGTAGGAGATGTTATGATTTCACTTGATAAAGAAAATATTACTCAATCATGCAAGTTAGATTTTGAGGTCACAAATAACGTTGCTTAGTATGAAGCTTTTATCCTAGGATTACAACTTGCTAAAAGTTTAAAGGTACAAAATTTGAGTCTCTTTACTGATTCAGAACTTATAATAAGACATGTTAGGAGTCTTTGTTAAACAAAGCATCCTAGACTTAGGTCTTGTAGAAATGAAATTTGGGACACCATTGAAAATTCATTTAATGCTTTCAATATCACTTTTATTCCTAGAGATGAAAACATCCATGCAGATTCATTAGCTATTTCTGCTAGTTCTTTCAAGATTCCAGATCAATTTCAAATATAATACCAAATTCAAATCAAATATAGGCCATCAATTACAGACAATCTTAAGCATTGGAAAATATTTGAAGATGATGAACAACTAAAATCCTTTCTTCAATTCATTGATGAATTTTCTGTATTGCAAATTGAAGAATATAACTCAGACATTAATGAAGCTACTAAGGACAAGGAAAATTCAGATCTAAATTCAAAGGTCGCTGATCATGATATTATACAACTATCAAATAATTTTATCCCCAAAGGACTTGTTCCTTTAGAAAAGTTGTTTGATCAAAATGATGTTCCAAAAAATTCATTCTCTGTTTCACCAGAAGATGATATTCAAGACACTAATATTGGTATTGATGAAGAAATTAAAATATTAAACTTTGTGCACCTTTAACTCCTGAAATTAAATCTGAATATATCAAACTTCTTAAGAATTACAAAGATGTTTTTTCCTGGTCTTATGCTGATCTAAAAACTTATGACATATCTTTGATTGAGCATAAAATTCCACTAAAACCAGAAGCAAAACCCTATCAACAAAAGTTAAAAATAATGAACCCAGTTCTGCTTCCCACCATAGAAAAATAACCTAAGAAGCTTTTAGATGCCCAAATAATTATCCCTTTAAGATACTCTAATTGGGTTGCCAATTTAGTCCCTGTCAGAAAAAAGAATGGTGAAATTAGACTTTGTGTGGATTTTAGAAACCTTAATAGAGAATCCCTGAAAGATAACTGTCCACTTCCAAAGATGGATCAATTAATTCAAAGAGTGTCAGGTGCTAACATACTCTCTATGCTTGATGGCTTCTATGGTTATAATAAGATATTGTTGAATTCAAAAGATAGAGAGAAGACGACCTTTACTACACCTTGGGGTACATTCATGTATGCCAGGATGCCTTTCGGCCTATCAAATGAAGGAGAAAAATTCCAAAGAGCCATGTACTTAGCCTTTGTAGGTAAGGTAAACAAATTTGTTGTTGTTTATCTTGATGATTTAACTGTTTTTCTGAATCATATCAAAAACATCTGAAGCACTTGATGAAGGTTTTTGGCAGGTGCAGAAAGTTTGGAATATCTGTAAATCCCAAGAAGTCATTGTTTTCCATTAAAGAGGGAAAATTACTAGGTGATATCATTTCAAAATATGGAGTAGTAATTGATCCCAAAAGGGTCTCTGTTATTCAATCATTATCATTACCTAGAAATAAGAAAGAGATACACGCCTTTTTAGGGAAAATTAACTTTTTGAGAATATTTATACCTAACTATGCAGAAATAGTTAAATACATAACATATATGCTCAAAAAGAACCATGAAGTCAAATGGACCATTCCTGCACAATATGCATTTGACCTAATAAAGAAGGCCATTTCTGAAGCTCCTACCTTAGCCAATCCAAACTACTCTGAGCCTTTTAGTATATTTTCTTTTGCTTCTGAAACCACCCTTGCTGCTGTCCTTTTGCACAAGAATGAAGATTATCATGATCAACCCATATCATTTTTTAGCAAGGTCATGAGAGATGCAGAACTCAAATATGATATCATTGAAAAACAAGCCTATGCCTTAGTTCAAGCCCTGAAATATTTTAGAATTTATGTCCTCAATTCTACCATTATTGCCTATGTACCTAATAATGCTGTAAAAAAATGTTCTTACACAATCAGACACTGATGGAAGAAGAGGAAGATGGATAACTGAAATCCTTGAGTTTGACCTTACCATTAAAATTACCAAGTTAGTAAAGGGACAAGGTTTAGCAAAATTGTTAGCCGAATCTAATTGTAAAGTGTTGGGCATAAACTTTGTTTTTGAAGTCTCTGAGAAGCATACACAAGAAACTTCTTCAAATTTGGAAGGGGAGAATCCAGATGAACCTTCCTTAAATGTAGAAGGGGAGAATACACAAGAACCTTCCCAAGGAATTCAAGGAAATAATCCACAAGAACCTTCTCCTTCAACTCAAATAGTCCCTGTCCACATTGATGAGAAGTTTGTATTATCAGATTGGTATGCAGATACTGTTCATTTTCTGATCCATTTTGAATGTCCAGCTGAGTTTCTCAAAAGCCAATGAAAAACACTTAAGTTGAAATCCATCAAATATTGTATCATCAATACCAACTTATACTAGAAATATCCTCTTAAAAATCTATTACTTTGCTTAACAGAATCAGAGATTGAAGGAATCATTGATCAGTTTCATGCAGGAATATGTGGAGGCCATTATGCTTGGAGAGAAGAAACATATAAAATACTAAGGGCATGATTCTATTGGCCTACTCTGTTTTCACAAGTGGGAGCAAAGGTCAGAGTCTGTGTTCCATGTCAGATGTTTGCTGGTAAGAAAAAACTAGCATCCCTTGCACTAGTTCCAGTGGTTGTCTCAACACCTTTTCTTCAATGGGGATTAGATTTTATAGGAGAAATTCACCCAGCTTCAAGTAATCAACACAGATGGATCTCAATTGCTATTGAATATTTCACCAAGTGGGTGGAATCCATTCTTTTAAGAAATTCCATAGATTCAATTGTAATCAAATTCATTAAAGAGAATATTTTATCTAGATTTGGTTGTCCACAACAAATAGTTACTGATAATTCCACAACATTCAGTAGCATAAAGATGATTGAATTTTTCCAAAAATATCAGATTCTACTACATCATTCAACTCCTTATTATCCACAAGGAAATGGTATTGTTGAATCATCTAACAATAGCTTAGTAAAGGTGATCAAGAAAAATTTAGAAGACCATAAGAAAAATTGGAACAATCATCTGATCTATGCAGTCTGGGCAAACATGATTTCTCCCAAAAGATCAACAGGTAAATCTCCATTCCAACTGGTTTATGGCAAAGATGCTATCTTTCCTATAAATTTGGCTTTCCCCGTGCCTAAGTTTTTACAAGAATCTAGTGATGAACCTGATGATTTCTCTAGAAGAATAAATCAGGTTATTGAATTAAATGAAAACAAAGATGAGATTCAATACAAACTAATGAAATATCAGATTTTTGACAGAAAGGCTAGGGAAAGAGATTTTAGAGAAGGGGATTTAGTCTTAAGATGGGATGCTACGAGAGAAGATAAAGGTAAACATGACACGTTTGAAAATATATGGTTTGGGCTACTTATCATTATAGAGGTAAAGGGAAACAACACATTTGTGCTACAAAATTTGGAAGGAAAATTATCAACATTGCATGTCAATGGCAGATTTTGAAACATTATATACAACACTGAAGGAAATTCTACGTCATCATTGTACATTATCATTTTCTTTTATCATTTCAAGTCTAATTGTTTTCTACAAAAAAGACTGCATAGCCCGAGGAGAAGGCACATGGAATTGCTTATTCTCTACATCCCACGGGGGGAAACAATCCCCAATTGGGGCCAATGTTGTAACATTATTTGTTTTGATAAGTTAGCATGGTTGTTTAAAAAAAATAAAATAAAATGCTAAGTTAGAACATGGATGAAAAGAAAAATTAAAAATGCTAGGAAAATTTATATTTTATTACATCCATGTTAGAATAGTTTTGCTCTAAAGAAAGAAGGAAAAAAGAAAAAATGTTAGGAAAGTATAAAATGAAAAATATGAATGCTTTAGTGTTTAAAAAATAAAATCATTGCCGCCTGTTTAAATGCGCCAGGTTATTAAAGGATTAGAAATTAATTTATGATTCTTAAAATTGTTTAAAAGGGGTTTTAATTTTAATTTATTAAATTTATATGTACTACGCTCATTGATTTTATCCTAAGTAAACTATGCAACAAAATGTCAAATCACAACGATAACGTGCCAACAAATTTGAATGGTAGATCTTGAACCAGCTTTAGGTCTACGGCGGAGAGTCACTTCGCAACCCTCCCCCCCCCGACCATTTCTTGTTAAAGCGAGGGGGGGGGGGGTCCGAAGTGTGGTTTTAATGGCCTCCAATATTCACGACGTGGTGACACCACAGATTTTCGCACCCCCTCTGCCCAAAATCGGAAACCAGGAGGCATCGCCCCCGAAATCCATCAGCTGTTTTCCACGCCCGATGACCGTTCCTCCTGCGCCTGATGACCGTTACTTCCTGCACCCTCAACCAATAGACATCCCTTCCTGCACCATAAATGTTGGTTCACCGTCCAATACCATTCCTCCACGTCACTTAATCGTTATCCTCCAACGCTCCAACCATAAATATTTTGATCGCCCCGTTGGCCACTAAGCCCGCTCCTGAACTGTTAATCGCCCCGTTATGAATTAATCCCTATCAGATCCGTTAAACCCCTACGGTCATATCCCAGACCGTAACCCAGATCGCAGTCTATAAAATCACTTGTAGACTCCCTTTCATTACTTTACTTTCTCATCCAAATTACTATTATCCCCGCATTTTATTCCAAAACAATTTGTCATCTCTACACTCTGCAAACACTATCCTCATTTTCGTAATCCCTGCCACCCTATCTTCAAAACCCTTTCCTCAGTCGATACCCTGTCAAACATGGCTCCCAAATACAAGAGAAAAAAACAAACAGCTCCTAAGGGTAAAATGAAGAAATAGGTGACAGAAGAAATGCATGTCGTCAATCCTGTTGCAAAGGTCGCCAATCCAATTGCAGAAGAAATCCCTGCTGCAACATCACAACTTAACCTCGACATCATTCCCCTCACTGATGCCATTTTTAAAGTCACATACTATAATTTTGAATTCGATTTCTATGAGCTACATCTGTGCTTAAAACAAAAGCACATAGATGACCAGGACCCTATCAGGCTCTAGGAATCCATGTTGCCTTTGTTTTCTTTTCCACAGACTCACCCTTTTCCAGATCTAATTGCATGGTGTCAGAAACAATATGATCCTATAACCATATCAGTGGTGGCTCAGAAAATGGAAACATTCTGATCACCATATCCCCTGAAACCATAAACAAGATGCTACTCATTCCTTCATCTGATTCCATATCCCCTTTCTCACCTATTGCTCTCATGGATCTTTATTATAAGCTATCCTGCCCTCAGAGAGCCCATATATTCGAGATATTCCTACCTGAGGATGTATAGTTGCCCAAGAAAAATCCACCATACTCATCCTCAAATTTTCCCAAATCCTCCAAACACCGCATCTCTCTCCTTTCATACTTTCTAGGATACCTAAATGAACAAATTTTTGATGAACCCATCATGGGGTTCTTATCTATTTTTAGCAAAGAAAAATCACCATTTTTTTATGTATAATTGGAGCCAATTCTTGGCTGAAAATATACATGAACAATTCATGAACTTTACTACTCAGGGTGTGTTCAATTATACTTCTGTAATTGTTCACATGTTTCTGTTTCAGCAGGCAGAGATGCTGCCTATCCACTTCAACAAGTAGGATGCACAAGGAGTGAATCAATCAATGATTCACTGGAAAAATTTGGCCAGAGCTTCATCAACAATCACTTATTTTGCAGAGTTCATAGAATCATTCATACATCTAGTAAGGAAACTCCTTACAAGTCAATCAGAGCCCATAATTGGAGAAGAAATTAAAAGGATCTTGCACCTTAGCGAGCAAGCAAAAACTGGTGAGTGGTACCTATATAAAAATTACGCAGAATTAAGGGTATATGGTTGTGAACTCACACCATATAAGCTTCCAAGATATGTCCCTATGAGAGTTTTATCCTTAGAGTACATTAGACAAATGTTAAACATGGATGAGTTACATTTTGTCTCAGGAAAGAGAAAAACTCAGTTTAAAATCAAAGCCAACATTGGATCCTTCATCTGCAACACCAGAGCAGCTGGTGCTGAATCACATGCATTGTTAAAGAAAATTGGTTTCCAACCAAGTTTTACTTGGTCCTATGACCCACATGGCATTATTTCTGCTCTAAGAGTTGAACTCAAAACAACTTCCTACACTCATACCTCCAGAGCATAAATAGAGAAAAATATGAACCAATATGAATGGGTTGAAGGCACTCTCTAAGAAGAATACGAACAGGTCATTTCAACTTCTAATGTATAGACCCATGTTCCTGATAGTAAACAACAGAAGAGATTCAGAGAAGAGCCTCCACATGCTAAAGAAAAAATCAAGGAATTCATATTGCAAAACAAAAAGCCAAAGCTTGCATCCACCTTAATCTCAGAGGGAGAACAATAAGAAATTATAGATTTGGGAGAAAATGAAGTTTCTACATCCACAAGTGTTCCTAAAAATCCTCTAGCATCATCAACTGCAAGAGAACCACTGGAGATTATCTAGCATTCATATGCCAGTTCTTCTGAAGAACAAAACATTTTCTCTAGATTCTTAGACATTTAGCATAAGAATGAAGCATTGAAATCTGATGTTTATAGTAAATTTTGTAAGCAAACATTGACATCACAACATAGGATTCTCACTGCCTTTGAAAATGAGAAAGGAAGGATGCAAATGGCCTTTCTGCAGGAAAAATTGCCATTTCCAAAGACTCATGCTAAGTACAAGAAGACTGTCTTCTATTTTGATGCAAATCAAATCCATCCAATTGATCAGATGGACATGCATAGGTAGTCTGGAGAGATTTTATTTTCAACAATGATAACAAAAACCACGTCAATCTCCAAACTGAAAGATGCATTATCAAATGTTCAATCTCAGTTGAAGATTGAAATATTGTCTTCATTGGCCAACGACAACATATTGAAGTCTTTGGAGGACCTTGTAGTGAAAGTTGGGTATGACCCAAAAGATTGCAAGGCAGTTGAGGAAATACCAACTTTTGACAGATATATAGAAGTAGATGAAATTTTCAGAAAGATGATAAATGTAGAAATCCAAAGTCAAGAGCAATGGGATAAATTTTGTGAGACCATTGAGTAAAAGAGTGATTTTTACAACTTGCCAGCACATCATATTTTCAAGGGTCCACTCAACAAAATATTCCATCAAAAGGGGCCAAGTCATCAACAACTTCCAATAAAACAGAGACACTTCATCTATCTGTTTCCTTCTTCTATTCTTCCTTATTCTATTATTGTAAAAAGTTAAGATATTTCTAAGTTTTAGAAAATAGTATAAATAACTCTCATTTCGAGTTATCAAGGGTTGAACCCTTGGATGAGTGAAGTTTTGTAAGCAAAAATTGTATAAGTCTTTTTGATCATCAATAATAGAAGAAGGATTCTGAATTTTTCTCGTACAACTCTGTTCTCTCTGTGAGTTTTTCCAGTTTTCATACATTTTGTCTCTTCATATGTTTAATTGTTATCAAGATAACTAGGTGAGATTAATTGTGTTTCAGTAATCTTATAATTCCTCCTGAAGTTCTTATCAATATAAATAATGTTTTACTTAACAGTTTGTTGATGTAAGTCCCTTTAATTTATAAATTGTTAGCATCTTGATAATGTTAAATGTATTTTGTTGAAAATTTAGACATTGTTTAAAGGTTTTCAAGCTTATGATTTATTGAAGAATTCAATCTGAATATTTGACAATCATATCTTCTTACAGAAGTCTACTTGACCAATTTACACAATCTTAATCACTGTGTGAGATAAACAAGCAAACCTTACTTATAATTACTAATATTTTCTGGAAGTTTTAATCAATAACTGTTTGCTAAAAGTTATCTTATACATTGGTCCTCCAAAATTACGAAACACAACAAAACATTATAGATGCTTTGGCATGATTATTGACCACAATTATCTCAAAGGGCAACATATTCAAATGAGAACTAGATAGAAGAATGTTGCTAGGAACTTGAAGGAATTTCTATGGTTCATTAGCCAAAATGTTTGAAGGCTACCTTCATAGAAGAAGACAACATACATATTTTGAAGTGAGGACTGCAAGTATAAAAAAATTTGATCAAGTATGCATCTTGTTGTTTCTATTTGTTCAAGATCTAGGTAAGAATATGGGTTAAGGTTTCCTTGCTAAGATGTATGGTCTTAAGGAGATTTGATTAAATTTTTGGAGAACTATTTAAGGATGAGGCTCTATAAGGATGCATTCAATGAATAATAATATTCTCTCTTTTGAGTTAAAATCCTTGTTGAATATCCTTGGAAAACATATAGTTAGAAATCATTTAATTTGTAACTAATATATGCATTCTTGTAGAACTCATAATTTTTAGATTGACAGGTTATTGGGGTTTGTACATTGACCCTTGCAAGCTCAAATTTAAGAGGGAGTTGATTTTTCTTGAGAGATGAAGCTTAAAAAATGGATGCATGGAGCCCATGGATTAAGTAAGGGCTCATAATTTTCAAAAGATAATTAGTTCGTGCCTTTCCTCCTTGATGGATGGTATTGGTAAGTTTCTTGTCTATTTTCTCTTTGTCTCTTTCATGAAAATGATATTTCTAGGCCTATCTAGGGTTTAATAGAAAAAGGCTAACATGGAAGAGTGTTGCATATTCAAAATACTTTCTAGTCTTATAGAAGACCTAACCATTGAAGGAATTGGCAGTTTTATGATTGCATTATTATGCCCTAAGGGTTGTTAAAGGAAAAATTAGTGGGATTCCTATATAAGCCTTAAGGACTATGATTTGATGTGTTAACATATTGTTGTGAGGGATATCTTATATTTTCCCTAAAGTACAATACTAGACATGACAAATAAGAGTTGAGTAGGCTGGTCATTAAGCCCTAAATTTGTAGATTATTTAAGGGATGGTTTGATGTCCTTGTTCAATGAAGTATACAACAAGTGGGATTTTTATATTACTTCATGAATTGAATTTTGGAACAACAGAAGTGTATATCTGTGGGCTAGTAATGTGCCCTAGGAAGAGCGTTCTAGGGCAATGAAAGTGTTGATAAGATGGGTAGATCTGAAAGCCCTAAGCAGAGTGACAAGAAAAATTGATTTGTCACAATGTTAGGACAATTTCAGTAGCCCTAGGAGAAATAATCCGAAATGAACAAAAAAATTTCAAGTGGGAATATTTGTGAAAACCCTAAGGATAATCATCTAAAAGGAATTTAGAGGAATGGAAAGCAAGTTTGAAGAACTTGAGAATTGGCTATTTTAGAAAGATGAGAATATCAACTAGATGGCATAATTAATTGAGTCTATGGAGCTGCATTAACTAATAAAGACTGATTTGAAAGTCCAACCAAGTTTTGTTCTAGATTGACTGAATAATAGATTGGCTAACCTTGTACTGTGATAATTGGCCAGTTGAAGGAGTTGTGTGATGGAATATCTTTAAGGCAGGAAGCAGTGCAGGAAGTAATGTTGGACACAGTTGGTGAAGACCTCAAGTACAAAATCTTGGAATATTAGGAGGAATATTTGGAACCCTAGTTCAATAAGTTGAAATATGAGCAAACCCAATGACAAGAGGGTTGGTTTAGGAAGATACAACAATAACAAGTAGTTAAGGGAAGTATGAGTACTTCTGACACATGTTGAGGCTTGTTGAAGTTCTCCCTATTTGAGAGGGAGTGAGGATGGATTTTTCCTCTCAGGTTGAGAGGGAGAAAGGTCGGACATTTGTTTTCCTTGTATTATGTACTAGGCTAGGAATAACTGCCGTAAGTCTAGTGCATGAACCATGGATAGGGAGAATGGATTGAATAAGTATGGTTACCCTTGTGTCAAGTATTGTGATAGATTAGGACTAATTTCCTAAGTCAAGTACATGAACATGGATAAGGAGAATGGTGGATTGGATAAGAATTTTAGACAAAGATTATTGAGTCATGTACTGTGATGGATTAGGATGGAGATCCTAAGTCAAGTACATAGAATTGGATAAAGAATGGTCAAGTGGAAGAACATTTACAGATGGAATGTTGGAAATAATGAGAGGCGGGGGTGAATCAGTATTCCTTTCAATTAGAGAATTAGTTAATCTTCAATTATTATCAGTGTTTGTACAATGATAGCAGCAAACAATAGGAACACAAATGCACATAGTTTTTAAGGTGGAAACCCACTCCGGGACAAAAACCCTAATACTTTTCTAATAATTCTTTAATATTCAATTCCAATTAATAAAACAACTCTCGATCTAGAAAATCATTCTTCTCGGATCACAGTTGGACGCTCCAATCAGCAAATGTTGAGTAGTCAATTGAGCAGTTCCCAACACCAATGACCACAACTCACTGTATCCCACTAACACCTACCACCATAGAAGTATAAAAGAAGAATGGACTCTCGTACCAGGGAAAATGGTCCACTTTACAATGATATAGAATGATGTAGAAGAAGGAGATATACTAGACCATAACCCCAACTTTGACACAACCACCTAATGATGATCCTAGACCTCCCAACACTGCCTCTTCAACCCTTGGCAGATAGACACTAGTACAATTTGTACAATAATGTATTTACAATGACTAAGTACAGTGATACCTTTACAATGATTGTATACAGTGCTGCCCACTTGAAGACTTCATATGATGAACTTCTTTCTGCTGTTATGCACCTTGGTTGCTGCTCTCTTCATGCTACCCTCTGCTGCACCTTGTTTTTCTTTTCTGCCGTAGAAATTCTGGTCCTTTGCAATCCTTGACAACACATGATCTAGCTTTTTCTTGCCTTGAGAACTCTGATATTGAATCTGGCGTATCTATACCTGTTGTTTTGATCTCGATATCTGATTTTCAGTCTGTAGTATTCCTATGAGTCATCTTTCCAATGCCATAAAATTAAGACCATTTTATTCTTCAAGAGAGAGTTCTGCCCAATCTCTCACAATGCCTAAGGTAACAGAATGTTTCGACATATGTGGTGCACTTGTACGATGTGACACATGTCTTGTTTGTTCATTTGGATCTGAAATTGATAGACCGTAATGCAAAGACTGTTCACTATCTACCACTTTTTACAGAATTCCAATCCAATACTCAGAGAGAGAGTTATAACGAATTTACCAAGGTCACTTATTTGAGATGAATTTCAGGCGCCTACAAAAACCCTGACTTCCACAGATCATATCTCCACAAATATTGCACACCTTGATCTGAAACTTTTATAACAACTTCCTCAAGATTTTAGCTTCACCTAATAAAAATTTTAGCTTATGAACCTTCGTAGAAAAAACGTTAGAGCGCAAATGCCACGATGACCTGTTTCATATGGAAAAATCCCTTGCCTAAGGACGAAATAAAGAACACAATTTATATAAATGCTTAAGTTGAGAGGGGCTTCAACAAGTGAACGTGGGAGGGATTTTAGGAGCTTAAAAAATATTAATTATGACTTTACAATGACCCATGCCCCAACCCCATGGGGTTTTAGCCCACTAACTAGGGGTACAAACTTCAAACATGAATATCTCTCAAACCGTGAAGAATTACATGGTGTGCCATATATCAACTGAAATACCTCGACAAGTAGAAACCATCAAAAGCATTATTGACCCAGAATATATTAATTTTGTAGGTCAAAATTCCCATGCAATATTGGGTTATCCCCTGGTGCTGCTTGGGTTGACATTAATGACAACTGCTGATCAACAATCTCCCCCTTTGGCATTGATGGCAACACAAGTACTCCCCCTGCGATCATGACACCTCTTCCTACAACATTCTCTCCCCCTTTGACATTAAAGGAAAAGGGTAACTCCCCCTTAAACACAACCATCCTGTGGACCTATACACAATTCCACTCCCCTTGACACACAACCGTCCTACAAACCTGTAATCTAATGAGAACTTGGGAGAATCCCAAGCTTTTGACAAAGATATTCAAATGCTTCACGAGGTAAAGGTTTAGTGAAGATATCATCAATTTTTTCTTTTGTACAAACAAGCTCAAGTTTGATATTATTTTCAACGACTTGTTCTCTAACAAAATTATATTTGATCGGAATGTGTTTTGTTTTTGAATGCATGACATGATTCTTGGAGATGCTGATGGCACTAGTGTTGTCACAGAATATGGGAATAGGCTCACTGAATTGTACTTGAAGATCTTGCAAAGTTTGTTTCATCCAAAGGACTTGAGTACAACATGATGCTGCTGCAATGTATTCTGCTTCCGCTGTAGATAATGAGATTGAAGTTTGCTTTTTGCTCAACCATGATACGAGACAACCACCTAGATAGAATGCTGCTCCACTAGTACTCTTACGATCATCAACACTTCCTGCCCAATCTGCATCTGTAAAGGCTTGAATAATGAGATTGTTACCCTTGGGATACCACAAGCCATATTCTTTTGTGCCCTTTAGATATCGAAGAATTATTTTGACGGCAATAATATGTGATTCTTTTGGTGCTGCTTGGAATCTTGCTACTTGTCCAACTGCTTGCATAACATCTGGCCGAGAGGCTGTTACATATAGAAGAATACCAATCATAGATCTGTACAACTTCTGATCCACATCCTTAGATGAGTCATCTATGATCAATTTGCAACCTGTTACCATTGGAGTAAGGACAGGTTTGCAATCTTCCATTTTGAATTTCTTGAGCATTTCCTTGATGTACTTGGCTTGACATATAAATATTCCTTTCTCTTGCTGAGATATTTGAAGCCCTAAGAAGTATGTCAGCTCACTAAGTAAAGACATCTCAAACTCACTTTGCATCTTTGTAGAAAATTTCTTACTTAGTCGATCATCATTGCTACCAAATATTATATCATCCACATATACCTCAACGATTGTTAAATTATATTTATCTATTTGTACATAAAGATTTCTATCAACAGTACCTTTCTTGAACCCTTGTTGACGTAGATATCCATCAAGATGAGCATACCATGCTCTAGGAGCCTGCTTGAGACCATATAGAGCCTTCTTTAACCTGTAGACATAGTCTTATTTTTGTGATAGTAGAAAACCTTCAGGTTGTTCGATGTAAACTTCTTCTTCTAATTCTCCATTCAGAAATGCTGACTTAACATCCATTTGGTAGACTTTGATTTTTCTTGAACATGCATAGGCGAGAAACATTCGGATGGCTTCCATTCTGGCAACTGGTGCAAATGTTTCATTGAAATCAATTCCTTCCACTTGTGCATAGCCTTTGCAAACCAATCTTGCTTTGTTTCTGGTAACCTACCCATCTTCATTCAATTTTTTCCTGAACACCCATTTAGTCCCAATGACATTTTTATCTTTTGGTCATGGAACTAATTCCCAGGTGTTATTCTTCTCAATTTGATCCAATTCTTCATTCATAGTTGCTACCCAATGTTCATTCTGGCTGGCTTCCTCAAAACTACTAGGCTCAAAGGTTGCTAGAAAAGCAACATGAGCTTGTTGTGATGAATGAAGCTGTCGACCTTCATTTATGTCACCAATGATTTGATTTGATGGATGGTTCTTTTGAATCCACTATTTTTTTCTCCTTGGAGGAGCTTCTTGTTGTTAATCTGGTATATCTTGATGATCATTGTTTAGTTCTTCCTTGTTGATAGTTGCTTCTTGTTCTACAATTTTATCTATGTCTTTTTCAGCCTCTGTCTCAAGTTTCAAAGATTCTAGATCCTCATCATTACTTGCTAGAACACCATCTTCGTCAAATGTAACATTTATGCTCTCCATTATCTGTTTTTGTCTTAGATTATAGCATTTATAGGCCTTTCTTTTGCGTGAGTAACCAACAAAGATACCTTCATCAACACGTGATTCAAACTTACCCAAATTTTGATCTTCTCTTTTGATATAACATTTTCTTCTGAAGATTCTGGAATATTTTACATTAGCTGGTTTTCCTTTCCATAATTCATATGGAGTCTTGTTGTAATTATTTCTGAGAAGACTTCGGTGATAATGAAGACTACTGTATCAATTGCTTGAACCCAGAAATTTTCATCCAATTTTGGGTCCTTCAACATTGTTCTACCCATTTCCTGTACGGTTCTATTCTTTCTTTCAACAACTCCATTTTGCTGAGGTGTTCGTGTTGTTGAAAATTGCCTTTTTATTCCATTTTTGTCACAATATTGCTGAAATAATTTGGAAGTGAATTCTCCACCATTATCTGATCTTAAACACTTTATTTTCAAATCAGTTTCATTTTCAACCAACTCCTTGTAGATCTTAAAGCACTCAAATGCTTTAGATTTTTTCTTTAGGAAACTGACGGCTGTCATCCTGGTATATTCATCTATCATTAACATGAAATATAATTCTCTGTCTAAGCCTTTTTTTCTCATAGGACCACATAGATCAGTATATATCAATTCCAATGTATGTGATGCAAAGTGTTATTTTGTTTTAAATTGGAATTTTGTCTGCTTTCCATGCCGACATGCCTCACATAATGTGTTGGAAGGTTTTGAGATTTTCGGCATTTCTCGTACTGCTTCCTTTTTTCTTATCTTGACAAGATTGTAAAAGTTTATGTGACCCATTCGTTTGTGCCATAACCAAATTTCATCTTCTTTAGCTAGTAGACATGCTTTAGTTGCTTCATCCAGAACATATATGTCGTTTGGAGCTCGACTTGCCGTAGCCACAATTTTACCATATCTGCCTTTCCTGATTTCACATTTTGTGGAGTTGAATAGCATTTTGTGTCCTTGATCACACATTTGTCCAACACTGAGCAGATTGTGATTCATGTTTTCGGCCAATAGAACATTCTTGGCTATAACATCTTTTCTTCCGAGAGTGATGGTACCTGATCCTATAACATTTTAAGATCCATCATTTCCAAAGGATATGGTTCCATCCTTCTTCTCTTTCAGAGATACAAATTTATTTCTATCTCCAGTCATATGCGTTGAGCAACCGCTGTCAACATACCACACATCTTTATTTTTTTGAGCCTTGAGAGCGAGAGCACAATTATCAGTCTTCTTCTTCTTCCCTGTTCGTTCATTCTGTGGCTTCGAAGATTCTTCTGGAGGATTTTCAAGTCTGCAGTCTCTGGCTATGTGTCCAAAGTTCTGACATTTGTAACATTCCATATTATTTCTTAAATGTTCAAATATATTGATGGTTCGTTGAGCCCTGGGAGGTTCATATTTGAAGAATCTCTTGGAATTGTATTGGTTCCTAGGGTACGTGCGACATTCTACAGCTTTATGACCAAATTTTCCACATGAATAACAATAGCCATGAAAAATATGTTGGTACCTGGATGAAAATCTTCATCGATGAATCATCTTCCAAGGATGTGCTTGCGAATCTTGTCCAATGAAGTCTTCATGTATGTCAGATCTCATAGGTTCATTGTATTTTGTTGTAGAAGGTCCTGCTTCTTCTTCTTTGTAATCGAGGCCAGTTCTGTCGTTGTAAGATCGTTGATTGTTGATGAGTTCTTCCAATGCCCTTGAGCTGTTGGCATAGTTTTGGACAGTTTTTCCCTTCTTCACTTCCTTACACATCGAGACTACTTCGGCTTCTAATTCATCCCTTTCTTGGTTGATTTCTTCCAACTTCTTTTGAAGTGACTCTTCAATACATTTGTGTTCTTCAACCTCAATTTTGAGACCTTGAACTTGTTCTTCAAGAGTATTGGAACAGATCTTCTCAGCATTGAGCTCTTTTATAAGCTTGATTGCCTCCTCATAAAATTCTTCTATGGTCAACCCTTCTTCTTTATTGTTTGATACTTCTTGTTTATTGTGCTTGGCCATAAACAATACTTTCTCATTGGCTTCTTCTTTGCTGTCACTTTCTTCATCATATGATGAGCTATCTTCTTTAGAGAGAAAGTTACTTTTGGATCCTTTCTTTTTGCCTTGCTTGTTGAATTTCTTAAAGCATTTCTTTCCTTTTGAGTTGCCATCACTTTTGTTTGGACATTTTGCTACGAAATGCCCAACCTCACCACAACCGAAACATATCAATGGAAGTTTACCTTTGAATTTTCCCTTACCGGGTTTTAGTTTTCTAGTAAAGTAAGCATATTCTTCATCTGAAAGACCTTCTCCATCATCTCCCTTTTCTTCACACTTGCAGGTGCATGTCATTTCAATTGAAGGTTGTTTGTCCTTATTGGTTTTCTTAGATGCAACAAACGCAGTTTCTAGATTTGAAGTACCCTTTTCTTCATCAAGTCTCATTTCATATGCTATGAGAACTCCATGTAATTCTTCCTTGCTGAGTTTGTCCAGATTTGCACTGAATTCTAAGACCGATACCTTTGGGTTGAATCTCCCTGGTAATGTTCTAAGAATCTTCCATATAATAGTCTTCCAGAGTATTGGTTATTTCATCAATGTATTGGAAGTATGCAGCAATGTTGCAATCTTCTTTCATTCTGAGTTGCTCAAATTTTGAACTATAGATTTGAAGCTTTGCTTCTTCGAAATTTGAGTCACCTGCAAATATATTCTCAAGCTTGTCCCATACATTTTTGGCAGTTTTACAACCCAACACCTTATGATAAGCAGATTCTATAAGGACACTGATAATAATATTCTTTTCTTTTGCATCATTTACCAAATTCTTCTTACCTTGTTCATCCGCGGTTGATGTAAATCCATTTTGAACAGTGTCCCATACTTCATAACCTTGCACCAAGAGATAGACCTCCATTCTTCCTTTCCAAAGTGCATAATTAATTTCATTGAATAGAGGTACACCATTCTAGGTATGCTCCATGAATTCCTTCCAGCTGTTAAACTGTTATTGTAGGAACCAAGCTCTGATACCAATTGTTGGAAATACTGAGGGGGGGGGGGTGAATCAATATTACTTTCAATTAGAGCATTAGTTAATCTTCAATTATTATTAGTGTTTGTACAATGATAGCAACAAACAAGAGGAACAAAAATGCACAGAATTTTTAAGGTGGAAACCCACTCCGGGACAAAAACCACCTAATGCTTTTCTAATAATTCTTTAATATTCAACTCCAATTGAAAATAAAGCTCCAACTTCCTAGAATCTAGAAAAGCATTCTTCTCCAGCTCCCACTGGATGGACGCTCCAATGCCCGAGATTATTCAGTAGTCAACTTAATGGATGCCCCAACACCTAATGAGCTACAACTCACCCTAGCACCACCCTACCACCCTATAGAAGAATAAAAGAAGAATGGATTCCCGTACCAGGGAAAATGGTCCACTTTACAATGATATAGAATGATGTAGAAGAAGAAGATATACTAGACCATAACCCCAACTTTTACACAACCACCTAATGATAATCCTAGACCTCCCAACACTGCCTCTTCAACCCTTGGCAGATAGATACTAGTACAATTTGTACAATAATGTATTTACAATGACTAAGTACAATAATACCTTTACAGTGATTGTATGCAGTGCTTCCCACTTGAAGACTTCATATGATGAACTTCTTGCTGCTGTTATGCACCTTGGTTTCTGCTCTTGTCATGCTACCCTCTGCTGCACCTTGCTTTGCTTTGCTGCCATAGAAAGTCTGGTCCTTTGCAACCCTTGACAACACATGATCTAGATTTTTCTTGCCTTCTAGGAGCTCGATATTGAATCTGGTGTATCTCTGTTATTTCAGATCCTCAATATCTGATTTTTAGTCCTATAGTATTCCTTTGAGTCATCTTTCCAATGTCACAAGTCTGACCCAATTTGGATTCTTCAAGAGAGAGTTATACCCAATCTCTCACAATGCCCTAATTATGGAATGTTTCAGCAGAGTGCAATTGTACGGCGTGACACGTGTCACTTTTTCTTCATTTGGCTCTGAAATTGATAGAGAGAAAATTAAAGACTGTGAACTATCTTCCAATTTTTACGGAATTCCAATCCGATACTCAGAGAGAGAGTTATGACGAATTTACCAAGTTCACTTCTTTGAGATGAATTTCAGGAGCCTGCAAAAACCCTGACTTCTACAGATCATATCTCCAAAAATATTGCGCACTTTGATCTGAAATTTTTACAGAGGCTTCCTCAGGATTTCGGCTTTGCCTCATAAAAATTTCTGCTTCTGAACCTTCATAGAAAAAAAGTTAGAGTGCAAATGCCACGATGACCTGTTTCAGATGGCGAAATCCCTTGCCTAAGGAGGAAATGAGGATCACAATTTATATAAATGCTTAGGTTGAGAAGGGCTTCAAAAAGTGAACGTGGGAGGGATTTTAGGAGCTTAAAAAATATTAATCATGACTTTTCAATGACCCATGCCCCAACCCCATGGGGTTTTAGCCCACTAACTAGGGTTACAAACTTCAAACATGAATATCTCTCAAACTGTGAAGAATTACATGGCGTGCCATATATCAATGGAAACATATCGAAAAGTAGAAATCATCATAAGCATTATTGACCTAGAATATATTAATTTGGTAGGTCAAAATTCCCATGCAATATTGGGTTAGCCCCTGGTGCTGCTTGGATTAACATCAATGACAACCACTGATCAACAGGGAAATGGTCCAGTGGAGGACATACTTTGGGTATCCTAAGTATAGTATGTACCTCTGTGAGGCGGTGTGGTGTCCCATGGAATGGTTTTCAACATTATTCTATGATCCTCTGAAGGATAGAGTGTACCTGTCAAGGCCTTGGACATGTGACAATGATGGATATGATGATGCTATCATCATTGATGCTTATTAATATGGATCCTTTCTTATATATGAGAATATAAATATGAGTCATTATGAATACCTCCCTAGTTAAGAGGGAGTGTTGGAAATTGTAACTAGGCCCGGTCTTCATAATTAATTGAAGAAGACATTTATTTTATAAAATAAAATTGATTTTGTATATGTCTTATTTGGACACATGAAATAAAAGAAAATTTTGAATTTTATAATTGATAATTTTGTCTTCTAACTTGCCATGTCAACCCTCCTAGGAGACAAGTTAGCTCAACCCTATGAGGCACCCTTTCAGAAGTGGGAAGAAAATATATATAGACCAACATCTTCATCTTTTAGGTATATTTTCATGGATCTTCTAAAGTAAGTACATATCTCTAAGGATAAAAGGATTTTGGGTGCCGTTCTCTCTATGAAACTCAGATGACCTTTACCTGAATATTTAGGGCTTCTGAAGTGACACAGTTCTGGCTTCTGAGGTGATACAATTTATGCTTCTAAAGTGACACAGTTCGAGCTTTTGAGGTGACATAGTTTAGGCTTCTGAGGTAACACAATTTAGTCTTCTAAGGTGATACAGTTTGGTCTTTTGAGGTTTTATTGATAAGAAAAAGGACTATGGTTTTATCTTTGTAGTAGGTTGAAACAATGAGCATAATTTAAGCTTATGAATATATATATATTTGGAGGACATTTTGGTGGCATCTAATGATTAGAATGGAGGGCTGACTTGGCAATGGAAATAACTAGTTATTGAACTATGTTTGACTTGGATTTCTCTTGACTCTATAAAGAAAGGATTAATGGGTTTTCCCTTGAGTGGGGGCTTAGAGCCTAACTTATTTTGTCTCTTGTATCTTATATACTATGATATTTAATATGTTGTATCTAATGATAATTTCTTGATGAAGAATATTAACTAACTAATGGAAAATAACTATAATAACTCTCACAAGTAATTATCATATTTAAGAATTCACTTTTCACTAGAATTCCAACAACATCAAGGACAAAGTAAAATATGTAATAGATAAGCAACATGAGAGGGTTGTTAACATTTATCATTCTTCTAAAGAAGAATTTTCCTCCCTCTCAATATAAATATTACAAATGTGAGTTAGTAACTTAAAATTATATTATTATTCATTACTAATAAATTATTATTACAATGACATATTATTTTTAACTTGTTTTGGAAAACTTGGCTTGATGCCTTTTCCACCATCTGTTCATAACAAAAGACTAATTTGTTGGAAATTACATGGAATCTCAAATCCCACATCATATTATTATAGGAAATTGGATCAATACTTTTCCACATCAATGGTTTGAAGTGTCAATATTCTACAATTATTCCCTACTAGATTAACTAGGTAACCAATAATAGGTTAAGTGTGTTTTATAAACTTCTCTATAGAATATGTAAATGCTGACCTTTATCCAATATATAAATTGGATTTGATGGTGGTATGAAGGTGTTCAGTTGCACCTTCTACCTATTTGGCCACTTTTGAGTTATTCTCCATAGGTATTTTTTTAGATATCCTTTTTTATTTTTCCAGTGACATCAATTTGGTAACAATCCATGTTATCCTTATCCATTTGAATTTTCTTATTGCAATGTTTTTGGTTCACCTTAAATATTGTGATCTATCACTAATAAATTACATTATATGCATTAATTGTTTAAGTATGATACATCACAACCACTTATGGCCTTTATAAAGCTTATACCATTTCAACTATAAATACATGATTAGAAAAGAGAAATATCCCTTTGGTTTGGACAAAGAAAATAAATCTCTTAGATGTTTAAGGTCAATGTGGTTTTTTGAACCTCTAGTTACATTAGTTGATATATTACTCCTTGTTACAAAAAAATCTAACACTCAGTACAAAGAGTTACTATGTGACTTGGATAAGGTGCAACACATGGGAATGTCACCATTGTCACCCCAATAACCACTCCCATATTTAGTAGAGGACATAATAAAACACACGGGAAGAATCCTTCCCAGACCTTAGGGATCAAAAACCCAAGGACCTTTAGTGCCCTCTAAGGATTTTGAAACACAATTCTTTGGATAAAGGTGTGGAAAATTAGGGTTTCATGTGGATGAATAATATATTTCAAATTTGGGTTCAAGGGAGCTATAGGTCAATCTAAAGGCCATGGTTATCCTAAAGAGTCTATTGGTTTCTCAAACACACCAAATCAAGAGAATACTCAAGGCTATTATAAACTAGAGTTTTAAATCAACAAATTGTAGTGAAATAATAGTTCATGACAACATCAAATTTAGTCGTGAAAATTGTGAATAAGCTATGTGAATGGAGGATAAATTACAGAGAAAACTAGGGACAATGTTTCAACAAATTTTAATGGTTAATAACGTGTGAAATATCAAATAAAACCTTGATGTCAACACTAGAAAATTAGCTAAAGAGCTTCAATGTTTCTTCTTTAATGCACTTTTGCATAATGTATAACCATATGGCATACATCAATAAGTAATTAAATGCTGGAAATATAAAATTTTCTTGCAATTTAATCCTAATTTACCATAAAATAAAAAATAAAAATGATTTTTTGGTTTAAAAAAAATGCCACAAGAGGGATGGACTAGCGCCTTCTCAATCTACGGCATATGGAGTCTAGGATACAAAAAATTCTAAAGTTTCCTTAAAGTGATACTAAATCCAAAGAAAATAGGGCAAATTAACTAACTTACCCTAGGCTTCGAGATTTAGGTTCTCAATTTTCCAAATGATGAAGGGAAATAAAGACCTATCTCTATTCTTGAAATACTTCGAGGAAAGGTTAAACACAACAAGGGATACTTAAGAAAATACCAAATAAACTAACTTAGCACAACATCATTAATCCCTTGGAACATTATGCCAAGATAAAGCAAAAACAATAACTCACTTCACCCTTCAACATCCAATACCAACCATACACATGCATGAAAAGAGACCACATCATGTAAGAAATTCACCCAAATTCACCCAAGAGAAGTCACTCAACTAGGCCTCCATAGCACACAATAGAGAAGAATAATTAATCAAGATAAGTTATGATCCAAGCTGTGATAATGAATACAAGAGGCAAATTTCTCCCCTATTTATACTAGGGTAACCAAGTCATTTATCCCTATTTTAGGCTAAAAGATCCTAAAAATGTGAAATCCATGATATAAAGTGGATTGTTCATTAAGATGACCCCTAAATACATTCAAACTAATGAAATAACATGAGAATAAATTGCAATTAGACCAAAAGTGTGATCAAGATACCCTCTAAAGGGTGGTGTCATCTCTAAAATTCATATCTCCTCATGTGAAGGCACAAAAAATGACTAAAAAATGAGTGCTTCATCCCACAATTTATGTATCTCCATGTTCAAAAGGTGCCTCATCACCAAATATCCCTCTTAAGCCCTGATGCCATGCTCCAAAAGGCCTATGCCATCATCATATGTAGCAATGGGTGACGCCATCAATCTAGTTTAGGTTTTAACCCTATAGATAAATTATATGCCAACGAATTCTTAAAACAGAAAATAAACAATGGCGAGAACATTTAACATTAAAAAAATATAGACCAATTTTCCCCTAGAACCCAAAATCGAGACTACCAGATTATTTTTTCATAATATTCGTTTCAATGTTACAATACATATATATACATGCCTAAGCATTCATAAACGCCAATCCATTAACCCTGGATTAGAACATAACATTAGTTCCCTTGACCGGATATACAAAATACCATGGACAGAAAACCATCATGCTCAAAACCATGTGAAAAAACTATGCACAAAACTACAAGTAGGTTTGCGCACCTATTATAGGGTCCAATTTTTTTTTCCCGAGGCGTTGCCTCAGACCCCATGCAAGGGGCTACTGCCCCCTACAAAACCCCCAAAAGGGTGCTTCTGCCCCCCTTCTATGCCCGGTGCAACTAACATGGGGGGCTACAACCCCCTATGACCCCCCATACATTCGACTAGTCGTGGAAAGAATATAACAAATACCCAACATTCTCCTACTTGTTGTTTTATTTTCCACAAAAGGTGTCATATGAGAGCTTATTAATTGGTCCAACCCTGAAATGACTATTTTTTCTATACATCAAGAAAATTTATTAGTGCTCACAGACGTTTTCAATGCATCTGTAACATTCTTTAAAATGTCCACCTTTACCAGCAACAACTTTTTGTCCTCAACCATATCCCTCACAAAGTGATACTGAACATCAATGTGCTTTGTATTTGAATGATAAGCATGGTTTTTTGCCAAGTAAATTTCACTTTGGCTTCCATAGTCTATCCTTATATCTTGTTGTACCAAACCCATACTTGAACACAATCTATGCAACCAAACTACTTCCTTTCTTGCATGAGTGACTGCCATGTATTCAACCTCTATAGTTGAAAGAGCTACTACATATTGTATTTTTCTCATCCAACTGACTTATCCTTCAAATATTTTAAACACATACCCACTTGTAGATCTTCTTTGATCCAGATCTCCAACCCAGTCTGCATCAAAAAAGTCACAAATTTCCAAAACTTTTTCCTATCCTGGTATTCCTTGGTAGCACAAACCATAATCACTAGTGCCACACAAATACCTGAAAACTTGTTGCACTATTATCTAATTCTCCTTCCCTGGTTTTTACATAAACCTGCTCAATACTCCCACTGGATGTGTAATGTCTGTTCTAGTACAGACCATTGCATACATCAGGCTACCGACTGCACTTGCATATGGAACACATAACATGTCCTCTTCCTCTTCTTATGTCTTGGGACACTGTTCAACATATGATCCAAGTGGATATTAGTGTCCACCAACCTATTCCACTTGGACCCCCACCATTGTTTATTTCAGTTTTTTAGTTTCCTTAATTGTAGCACAATTTACTATTTTTGGCATTTTTTTCGGGTCCTGAATTTCCAGAGCCGTTTTGAGGCCCTAAACACTTTTTTTTTGGAAAATTGCTGTCGGGAAGTGGGTGTCTTCAACTAGACATTTTTTGTCAGCAATTGTAGTCCTCAGATAGATATATCTAACGATGTATTGTGTGCATGAAACAAAGATTGTATTCCAAAGTTACGACCCCAGGAAATTGATATACCAATTTACCCCAACGGGCCCAATGGTTTGGCGTTTCATCTCCTAGGGTTAGGTTTTTGGATGTTTAGGGTTTTCCATTGTTTCTTAATAATAAATAGGCCTTCAAGCCTCATTGTAACATAGTTAAGAGGCATGTAGCCTTCACTTCTCTTCTCAGAGATAAGTTATCATCACTCTAACTAATTTATGTCCATTCTGTCTGTAAGCATACTTCAGTTATTTGATATTAATGAAATGAAATTTTATTTTTGCTTCATCTCTGCATTTATGTTTATTTCTGTATTTTATTATGTTCTTGCATAAATTCAAATCAGTGGTATCAAAGCGGTATTCTGTTTCTCGATCCTTATTTGTATGTCCCCAACAAGGTCAGGGTATAAGGAGTTAGGGCTCGATCTGGTTGAATCTTTGCAAGATTAGCCTCGCAAACCCCGACGACCGCCCATGGGGGAAGAAAAGAAAGACAAGGGAGCAGGAGATACTATCAAAATATTTATCGAGGATTCCCTTGAGAGACAAAGGAACGAGATGATGGATAAATTTTCGCAGATCCTTCAACGATTGCCCACCAACAACGCATATGCATCCATCAACCACTCTGGAGGTGCCATTCCTTTCAAGGTACAAGTCAACTTCATGTATTTGAAGGGAAGATAGATGCATACACCATATATATATGGTTGAATTTTCTGGAAGGGTATCTATCGGTCCATGATTTCTCCGACTGAGAAAATATTAAATTTGCACTCCTCAAAGCCGCCCCCTATGTCAAAGACTAGTGGGAAACCTACTGTGAGAAAAAGGACGAGAGGGAACCCTCTCTGTTCTCGGCCACACCCACTTGGAATTCATTCCTAGATGACATCAAGGAATAATATTACCTCATCAGGAGCTATGAGAAAAAGTACATCCAGTGAACCAAGCTACGACAACAAAGGGATTAAGATGTGCACGAGCTGACAAATTTGTTCCATATCTTGCGCACAAAGTTGGGTATTAAATATTCAGAGAAACATTTGGTGCTCAAGTACTACAATTGTTTTCACAGATACATTCAGGAGGAAATTGATTTCCTCGACATTACCTTTCTTGGCATGACATATCAATATGCCACCAAGTTTGAGCATAAATTTAAGAAGAAGAAGCGAGACTTTGGATCCGCGAATCTGAAGCCAGGGAAAGGCGCCCCGAACCATATAACAAGGGGAAAATCCAAAGTGAGGTGACTCATAACAACACCACAAAGCTAAAGAAGGACATGGGGAAGTGGTGTGAATTTCATAACATCTCCACTCATAACACAAGCGAGTGTCGAGCCAAAAAATAGCTGGTGGCTGAACTGAAGGCATATGAATGAGAGCATGTTTTGATTATGAGTTAGAACTAGACAAGGGGAATGAAAAATGGAAGTAGATCATTGATGTGGAACCTAGTGGCATCGTTGCCACCACCAAGCTCCAGAGGGAGGAACCTGAGGATCCAAAGGAGGGGGAGCACCTCTTCCATTCCAAGATGTGGGTACAGGGTTCTCCACTGAAATTCATTGTCGATAGTGGAAGCCAAAAGAACCTCATTTCAGTAGAAGCCATGAAGTGGCTTGGCCTACCAGCCACAACACACCTGCAACCATATACCATCGGGTGGCGTGACTAAGGAAGAGATCTCTGCATGAGCCAACAATTCCGCCTTTCGTACAACATTAAGTCCTTCACAGATGAGATACTGTGTGATGTTTATCTTCTTGATGTGTCTGATGTATTATTAGGCCAATCGTACATGTGGAAGCGACATGCAGTGTATGAGTCTAGACCTCATTATGTTATTATTACTTTGGTAAATAAATTGTACATGATACTGAAGGTTGTATTGCCTTCCACCATCTCTTTGAGTACTACAAAGAAATATAGTAAGATTATTTCTCAAACCAGGAAATTTGTTTTCATTACAATTCGCCCACAGGGAAAGAAGAAGATTGTGGTCACATCCTCCAAACATGGCTCCCCTGCGTGGCAAAATTAGATGGAAAAAGTCGTAGAGGAATACAAGGAAATTTTCTCCTCACCCACATGGGTTCCTCTACAATGTCAAGTCAAGCACTCCATTGATCTGACTCTAGGCGTGTCGTTGCCTAATGGACCGATCTATCAATGTTCTTTTATGGAGAATGACGAATTCAAGAAGCAGATCCAAGAGCTATTGTAGAAAGGGAAAATCAGGCCAAGCTCATCACATGTACTATGTGAGGCTGATAAAGCAACCAAATTTATTGAATGCATCCAACATATCCGCTAGCAGGTCCACAATATCTTGGAGAAATCCAATGCCAAGTACAAGAAGCGACATGATCAATATTGGGTCCCGCACAAGTTCCAGGTGGGTGACAAAGTTTAGTTGCATTTACCGAAAGAACGTCTAACCGAAGCTCATAGGAAGTTCATACCACTCTGATATGGGCCTTATACCATTATCAACATTGTGCGAGACAATACATATCAACTGAGCATTCCCCCATTCCTTGGGCGACACCCAGTGTTCAATATGGATCGCCTTCGACCATGCTTTCCACTATTACTAGACACTTCTGACATTGCAGAATAACTCACACCAACAGAGTTAAACCCAGACTGCATGGAACAAGCCAAAAATGATTGGATCATGGACACAAATATCAAGAACACTAAAAAACAAAGGATCCAACTATATCAGGTTGTCAAAGCATGCCAACTCCTTCACTAGGGCAAGTGGCTCACCAAGGACCAAGTTCAACATAAGTTTCCTCATCTCAGGGAGGAACTCAACACAATGGGGAACATTGCTTCCTAAGGAGGGAGGAATGATCTAGGTGGATATTGGTGGCCACCCACCTATTCTACTTGGACCCCCACCATTTTTATTTCAATTTCCTTAATTGTAGCACAATTTACTATTTTTGGAAGTTTTTCGGGTCCTAAACTTCTGGATCCGTTTTGAAGCCCTAAGTGACGTTTTTTTGGAAAATAACCATCAGAAAATGGTGTTCTTCAACTTAAAAGTTTTCTTCAACAGTTTTATTCCTTGGATAAATCTTTCTAACGAGGTATCGTGTGCGTAAAACGGAGATTGTATGCCAAAGTTACGACCTTGGGAAATTGATGTACCAATTTACACCAACTGGGCCCATATTTTGGCATTTCATCTCCTAGGGTTAGGATTTTGGATGTTTAGGATTTTCCATTGTTTCTCAATAATAAATAGGCCTTCGAGCCTCATTTTAACATAGTTTAGAGGCATGTAGTCGCCACATATATTCTCAGAGATAAGCTACCATTGCCCTTGCTAGTTTATGTCCATTTTGTTTATAAGAATACTTCAGTTATTTGATATTAATGAAATGAAGTTTTATTTCTTGCTGCATCTCCGCATTTATGTTTATTTCTGTATTTTATTGCGTTCCTACATAAATCCAGATCAACATATAACTTTACACCTACAGGAATAGGAACCTTCACCGGTTTGCTATCCTACATATTAAACCTCTGCAATATTGTCTTGACATACTTCCTATTGTTTAACCAAAGCTTCCTCTTTGCCCAATCTCATTTAATTTCCATGCCAAAAATATTGTTTGCAGCACCAAGATCCTTCATGTCAAATATGGAGGAAAATTGGGTCTCCAAATCCTAGATAATTTCTTTGTCATTTCCAATCAACAACATATCATCCACATACATGACCAAGTAAATAACACAGTCACCAATTAATTTAAAATAAACACAATTATGTGCTTTTCTTTTGGTGAAGCCAAGCCCATGTATATATGTATCAAATTTCTGATATCGCAGCCTTGGTGACTGTTTTAACCCATACATAGAATTTTTTATCTACATACCTATTTTTTCTTACCCTTCACCGCAAAGCCTTTAGGTTGCTTCATGTAAATCTCTTCTTCCAGATCCCCATGGAGAAATTTTGACTTCACACCCATCTGTTCAACCTCAAAATCAAAAGAAACAACAACAAATAGAAGTAATATAATAGAAGCTAACTTGGAAACATGAGAAAATATATAAGAAAAACCAATTCCCGACACCTGGGAATAACACTTTGCTACTAACCGAGCTTTGTATTTCTCCACCTTGCCTTTTACATTGTTCTTCTTCTTAAACACCCATTGCTTCTAATGGGTTTCCTTCGAGCCGACAACTCCACCATATCCAAAGCCTCATTTTTGTCCAAAGATGCCATTTCATCAACCATGGCCTCCTTTCAGAGTTTTCCATACTCTGACTCTCCTTCCTCCCTGACAGTTTTGGAATCATCATCATTAATAGATAAAGAAAAATTTGAACATAAAGCAAGTGGACTATACCCTTCTAGCTTCCTTCTCTCTCGAACTGATCTTCCCAAAGCTGGAGTTTGTGGTTCTTCCTCTTCTGATTCCTGTTATGCTGTAGATTTTGATTCTTCCTCCTTTAGCTCAAACTCTATCTTCTCAGGTTCCTTTGGTAGAACTTCATATTTAATAACATCTTTCACCTCTCTAAACACCACATCTTGCTTATACACAAAATTCCTTGTTTCTAGGTTCCAAATATTATAACCTTTTAAAACATCCTAATACCCAATAAATATGCACCTTTCAGATTTACTATCCAACTTGGTTCTTTTCTCCTTTGGAACATGTACATATGCATCACAGCCAAATACCCACAGATATGAAAGAGAGGATTTATTACCAGTCCATACCTCATGTGGAGTCTTCTCCTCCAACATTGATGAAGGCGATCTATTAACCAGGTAACATGCAGTCTCCACCGCCTCTGCCCAAAATTCATGTCCTAACCCTGCACCACCGAGTATGATTCTTGCCTTTTCCATCAATACCCTACTCATTCTTTCAGCAAAACTGTTTTTTTGAGGTTTGTATGGAGTAGTCTTATGCCATGCTATACCACACTTCTTACAAAACTCTTCAAATTCCTTCCTCCAAAACTCTCCACCATTATTTGTCCTCAACACCTTTATCTTCTTCTCTGTCTGGTTGTCCACTAGAACCTTAAATTCTTTAAGCATGTCAAAGACTTCAAATTTATTCCTAAGGAAATATATCCATGTATTCCTTGAGAAGTCATTTATAAATGATACATAGTACACAAACTTACCCAGTGATGGAACCGCCACAGGTCCAAACACATCACTGTGCACAAGCTCTAATATCTGTTTCGCCCTCTTAGCACCAAAAGGGAAACTTGCCCAATTCTGTTTCCCATATACACAATGTTCCATTGAAATACATAGAGAAATTAGACATACCTTATACCATACCATTATCATGAAGTATTCAAAGGCCCTTCTCTCCAATATGTCGAAGCCTTCGATGCCATAACATGGTCTTTCTCCAAAGACCACAAGATTTTCTGCTGCACTTTCAGGAACCACAAAACTGTTGCACCCATCAATAAAATTGCTACCCAAAAGCTTGTATAGAGATCCAATATGAACTCCCTGCATTAATACCAGTTCTCCATGAACCATCTTGCAGGTATCCTTCTTGAACACTGTTTTTACACTTGCATCCATTAGGGGAATTTTGAGGTCTAAAATGGGCCTCCTAAGAAAAATGTACAACCAAAATAAAATTTATAAGAACCAATAGGATTTAAGATGATGATGTCAACCATGGGGGATGATTCACCATTTTTGGAGTAAAAAAATAAAAAAGATTAAAAAATAATAAAATAATAAAATTACTTTTTCAACTCGTATTTTCAACTTATCTCCCTAAGGTTTTACTCAAATTTCGAGTGAAAGTACTCGTTGGATGAAAAATTTAACTCATTCAAATAGTACCCACGTTGCATACTTTCAATGGACCCTACTACATGAAAAATGAGAAATACATGAAAAACGTGATTCTAATCACGTTTTTCACGCATTTCTAATTTTTCATGTAGCAGGGTCCATCGAAAGTATGCAACATGGGAAATCCTTGGATGAGGAATAAAATTATGCATCCAAAAAGTGTTTCCACTTGAAATTTTAGTAAACCCATAGGGAGATAAGTTGAAAATACGAGTTGAAAAAATATTTTTTTCTTTTTTCCCTTTAAAATTTTATGATGTAATGTAATCTTATTCTATTATTTCCAATATTATTTTATAATTTCCTTAGGAGGCCCATTTTAGACCTCAAAATTCCCCTAATGATCCATCTTGCTTACAAAAATTATATTTCTGGTGAATGCAGGAATATCTAGAACACCAAGAAGTATTCTAATCCTTCCACCTTCCAACTTCAGCTTGACTTTTTCGCGTCCGACGATTCTAGACTTCATGTCATCCCCTAAGAAGACATCACCACTATAATATTTCTTATACTTGCAGAACCACTCCCTATGGGGAGTGAAGTGAAAGGATGCACTTGAGTAAATCAACCATGCCTCATGATCTACATGTGTACTTGAAGAAGTAGCCAAGTACACATCCCCACCTTCATCCGGGGTGGTTTTCGCCTTTACAGAAGGAGCATCATCATATCCCTTTCCTTTCTCAGGAGCTTTAGATATACAATCCATTTGGAAGTTCCCTTCCTTTGTGCATTTCTAGCACACCTTTAGAGGTTTTCCTGGAGATTTAGATCTCCCACTCGATGACTTATTTTTGTTTATGTTATGGGACCGTCCTCCTACATACAATGCATCTCCATTTTGACTCTCCATATTTTTCCATCTCATATACTACGACAACAAGGATGAGAATATTTCATCAAACTTCAAGATAGTTGTATTGCTACCTATTGCAACAACCATACTATCCCACGAATCTAGTAGAGAACATAACAAATTGATGCACTTATCTTCATCTAAGATTTTAATATCAACATATAACAACTGGGTTACCACAATCTTAAATGCTTTCCAATGCTATGTCACTAAGTCTCCATCCTTCATCCTATGTTTATACAATTTTTTTCAGAGTAACAATTTGTTCACCAGAGACTTAGATTGGTACAAAGTCCCTACTTGTCCAACAAAGCCTTCATCGTAGCTTCCCCTGATACATTCAACAATATAAAATCTGAGATACATAACGGTATAGTGCTCTTTTCTTTATGATCCAACTTTGGCCAGTATTCATCTGACATTGTTGTTGGTTTAGTACCCGGATCTAATGCGATCTACTGATCTTTATCCACCAATAGATCCTCCATATTAAGCTTCAAAACTCAAAACTATGACCATTAAATTTCTCGATCTCTATCTTTCCACTAGTTGCAATATTCTTTCACCGCAAGAATCGATCCCATAGATCTCCCACTAAACAGGGTTTACCACAGGCTCGAGAAAAACCCCTCACCAGCAAAGGCATCCCCTTGAAGCCAAAACAAATCTGATACCAAATGTAGGTTTTAACCTTGTACAAAAACGATCTGCAAACAAATTCTTAAAATAAAAAAATAAACAATGGAAAGAAAATAAAACATAAAACAAATATACACAGAGATTTTCCCTTGATCCCAAAACCAGAAATACTAGATTTATTTTTCATTATATTCCTTTCAATGTTACAATACATAAATATATAGGTCGAAGCATCCATAAACCCCAATCCATTAACCATGGATTAAAACATAACTGTAGTTCCCTTGGCTGTATCTACAAAATACCATGGACATAAAAAAATCATTCCCAAAACAATGTACAAGACCTACGCACAAAACCATAGGTAGGTATGCCCACCTATTATAGGGTCCAAAAATGTTTTCCCAGGGCTTATGTTTTTTGTTTTTTTTTACAGTTGCATTGATCTCAAGTATTTCTGACCCTTTCTTCTCATTGGATGAGGTATATAGGGAACTAGTACAAGTCACTGAAAACAACCAATAAAAATATGGGAGAAAAAATAAGGGGAATAATGACAAGTGTAAAGTATGAATAATTTAGATTCTTGTGAAAATCAAAGTCAACTATCTATGCCTCTCTTAGATAGGGAAACAAATACCCTTCAAAGATCACACTATACTAGAGGAAAATGATAACCACAAAGGTGAAATAAGGGAACAAGCATGCAACCAAAGTAGTCTATAATATAATTTCAACTTATGATATATACTAGAATGCCTTAAATGTTGAATAAAAGAAATTTTGTGCAAAAATGGTTAACGTACCACATGATATATTCCACCTTCATTAGATCAATAGGCTATACTAATGATTGCACTGACTAGAGAATGGGTGAGAAGCATTTGAGGTTGTTCATCTGTGGATCATGGTAGGGGCTATTGGATGCATTATCAGAGAAATTTTTTCTCCTAGGGTTACCCATGTATCTGGAAGGATATCTATGTGGTTAAATACATATGTAATAAGGTTAAATCTATATTTACTACAAGTTAGCTTGTAACTCCAAAATTATTAAGAAATTAGATTTTGAAATTTTAAGTAGATATATTTCATTCTTTCCTCTTTTTGAACAAACAATTTTTATGTAATTATAATAATCCCAAAATAGAATTTAAAGTGAAAATAAATATTTTTTTGTTAAATCTACTTTGATACCAACATATTATAGAACTAATTCTTAAAATAACATGATAACCATAATACACATAATGTATACTAAATTTGAGCATGGAACAGAACTCCCAAAGTAATTATAGAGATGAGTTACATAGTGACTCCTTATACATTAGGAGAACCTCCCCCTTATAATCTAAGTACATCCATCAAAATTATGAGTCCATGTGTGTATGTATGTGTATTCATGGGGAAATAATTGACAAGAACATAATCATTCATGCCACCAAGGATCACACTACAATATTACTACTATAACCCGTCAACCCGATATAATAGCTGAAAAATCATATTGATGAAGTCTAACTAGGATTCAAACATAGGTGGGTGACATTAACACTGTTATTCTCAACCACCTAGAATACCCTTGACGAGCACAATATTGACTATTACTCATTGTAAATGTGGGCCACCTATTATGCTAACACTATTATATATAAATTTAATCTCATATTTTTCCCAATTAGGTTCAATATAGTTTATTAGAAGTGGGATTGAAGCCTCAGTGTAAGTTATTTTCTTAATCTATTTTTATTAACGAAATATTTAATTAGGGAGAATTCCACACAATAAAATAGATCCAAATTAGAAATGATACACTTGTTGATTTTATAGTGCTTAATTTACAAGCACAAATTTCTACATCTAGTAATTACTTCCATTGTTATATGAACATCATTAAGTAATTACACACAAAAATTTCAACTTCTTATAAAAACTTTGGCCTCTTCCTTAGATCTGTTTCCACATGTGAGGGAGAGAGAAGAATATGTGAACTATGTGTGATTTATGATTGTATTGAGTGTATTTTTATAGTGGTATTAAGTTACCCCAAAGAGACACAAATGTTTGTATTAAATTTAAAATTAAATTAAAATTTCTTAATTTTAATATTATCTTGTGTAGCTGGGGAATACCTCCCGCAACTACCCAAAACTCAACACTCCCCTCTTAGATAGGGAGGTAGTCACCTTGAATTCCTTAGATGTATCTCTTTGTTGAAATATTTGTTTAAGAATAATGTTTCACAACTCATAATATCAACATCATAATCATATAGGTCAACACACTTGACCTATAACAATCATAACATCCACTCATTACCATTATCTAGGTTAGCACACATAACCTATGGTACTAGGTGCCATAATCCAGGTTAGTACACCTAACCTATGGTACATCATCAATATGTACTCCATCATTCAAGCTAGCACACCTGGCCTATGGTACAACAACTAGTCTCCGTTATCCGATCGATGACTTAACCTCATTGTATATAGAATAGTATAGAGTTGCCATCACCATGATAAAAATTTAAAAAATTCATGTTCGAACTTCACAGGGTTATCCAAACCCTAGAGGACATATACGACCTCACAACACAGGGTTTCCAACACCATGGTCAAACCCTAAAGGATAAAAAAAATACAACATCAATCTCATATCAGGGTAATGTAAAAAATACACCATCAATCTCCTATCAAGAGAGATGAGATGATATTTGTACATCATCATTATCCTCTCAGGGAGAGATGAAATTAATACTCCATCAATCTCGTCTCAAAAGAGATGAACATATGACACCATCAATATCCTTTGTGGGAGAGATTATATTGGTACACAATCAATATCATCTCAGGGAGAGTTGAAATTTGTACACCATTAATATCATTTTAGGGATAGATAACATCATACAATCATCTTGAGAGAGAAAATTATGCCATCATATCAATAGAGAACATACCATCATCTCAAGAGAGAACATCATACCATCATCTCAAGAGAGAACATACCATCATATCAAAAGAGAACATACCACCATCACAAGAGAGAACATCATACCATCATCTAAAGAGAGAACATACCATCATCTTGAGAGAGAACATCATACCAACATGACGAGAGAGAACATACCATCATCTCGAGAGACAACATACGATCATCTCGAGAGACACCATACCATCATATCAAGAGAGAAAATCATACCAACATATCGAGAGAGAACATACCATCATATTGAGAGAGAACATCATACCATCATATTGAGAGAAAATATACCATCATATTGAGAGAGAATATACAACCTCGGAACCAAATTCTTCGACCACATAGGTCTTACAACAACCCAACGATGCTATCAAATTAATTCTCCCTTTCAAAGGGATCCTAAGCCATTTGAAGCTTCATATCAACCTTCTCAAAAGCATAAAGTAGCCATGGTGGTTTTAAACACTTGTTTCAATAACATCAAACTATTCATCCAACTTCAACCAAAGTTTCTTGTAAAAGAAATCATAAGCAATAAATACATCACTCAAAATTTAAACGAATTCTGAAAATCATTTTATTTTATTGAGAGAACTTTCATCTTTTAAAGAGAAATTAACCACTTTTTCATTGTGAGCTTATCATGTTAATGCTTTTCCTTCATCAATGTAAGATATAATACAATACCCTTCTTCTAAATTAAAAGGAAACACAAAACCCTAAAATACATAAGTCCCTTAAATTTTGTATATATTATTACAAGGTTTGATCCTTATGCTTAAGTAGTTATGAGGATTTCATCTTCAAAGTACATATCCAAACTTATCTAATTAATGTAAGGCATATCACTATAGTATATGCAATTACAAACTTTGCATCTTCTTGATCATTTGTTTTTACACTCACACAAGTTTCACATACCATATACCATGATGGTTAATATGTTAGATGCCAACAACTGTCCTTGAAGGGTTCTTAAAGGATTTATTTATAATTACATACACTTTGTAGATCATTGAAAAAATATTTTAATGCATTTTTCATTCTTCAACATTTTACACAAACCTTTAGTATATCAGAATATTATGATGCAAGTCTTCAAAATTTTGATAGAACTTCTCTTATGATGATAAGATATTATCTAAGAATACTTCAAAAAATATTTTATTGATAGCACATAGCTCTCATTCCAATGATTCTAGAAGTCATCGATATTTAAACTTAGTTCTCACAGAGTATGTTATGCATGGAAACCTTTATCAAGCTAGGAACCAAGCCTCATATGTCAAGTTGAAAGCTCTTAAATCTTGTCACCTCTTTATTGCCAATGCCACTTAAGGTTTATGAAATAGGGTCTTCACCAATCTTATTTTAACACACCAAATTCAAAAGACATATCAAGACTTTCAATTATTCCTTATTCCATATTGACAGAAAAGACATATCAAGACTTGCCTTATTCCATATTGACAGATATAGTCTTCAACAAAAAAATTACTATTGAGTAGATGCATACTTTATACCTGGGTAATTAGGCATATTTTCATGTCCACCATAATTTAAGGAATTCTTTACATCATTTATTACATATTTACTAGGAATTACTGCCCACCATAATTTATGGAATTCTTTGCAATCTTTAGGTAGAAGTAAAAATTAACTATGTTGTAAATATTGTAACAATCCGAACATTCTTTACATTATTTATTACATATTTACTAGGAATTATTGCCCACCATAATTTATGGAATTCTTGCAATCTTTAGGTAGGAGTAAAAATTAACTATGTTGTAAATATTGTAACAACCCAAAAAATTTAACACATTGTTGAGGCCTTTATCCACCAAAGCTCTGATACCATGTTGGTTTTAGAGTGCTTAACATACAAGAAAAAATTTCTGCATCTCTTAATTACTTCCAATGATATATGAACATCATTAAGTAATTACACACAATAATTTCAACTTAGAAAAAATTCTGACTCTTAGATCTGTTTCCACATATGAGGGAGAGAGAAGAATATGATTGCATTGAGTGTATTTTTATAGTGATATTAGGTTGACCCAAAGAGATACGACTGTTTGTAAATTAAATTTAAAATTATCTTTAATTTTCTTACTTTTAATATTAAATTGTGTAGCTGGGGAATACCTCGGCACTTACCCAAAAATCAACAACATTAAGTCGTCATTTTTTTCCATTTGGTCTTCTTGTTTCTATAGTGAAAATCTTCATTATTTCCTCTAATTTCTTCTTAGAATAGATTTCCCTTCAATATTATTCTTCTTCCTATATTTACATAGGAACTATAAAATAAAAATTGAAGGTATCTTCTAAACACACTTCGAAAGCTCAATTTTTGATGGAAGATTTGTGCTAATTTTTTTATATGTTTTTCAAAAAAAAAAATGCCTATGGTGGAGGTTTTACACAAAATACAATCCATGACTCCCAAGCATGTTTTTGAATACATAAGAGAGGAGGATATGGTAGGAATTTTCCTCAACCATCTAACCACTACAATTATATGGGCCTACTCTACCTATTTTCATATAGGCCACTTTTCAAAGGGTTTCACCTTAGCGATCCAACTAAGTGAACAAAACTATCTTGTAACAAATAGATGGTTACCATATTTTCCTCAAATTGGGAGTTTTCTCAAGTTCAATGAATTTTCAAGGTTGATAATGTAATGAATAAAGTTCATACTCTGCAATAATCTTTAGAACACTTGGTACATGAAGACATCCATTGAGGATATATATATATATTTGTAACACCCTCCTCCCACATCTACCCAAGTAACCAATAAACTGGGGTAAACATGTGACGAAGAGTTAATATGATATGATTCAACCTCCTATATCACCTTAAGGAAGTGGAATTGACACAAGAAAACCTTACTGACCTTCCTGAGGAGCTACAAGACCCACAAAAGCTAAACCACCCCTCCAGGTGCCGAAGCCTAGAGTCCAATTTTTTTTTCATTGAAAAAACCCCTATTTCTCCCATGACATGGGCATGCATGCGACTGAGACACTCTAGTCTCTCCCACAATGTCTGCAAAGGAGAGAATGCAGTCTTTTTTCATCTAGTTTTGTGTCAGAGACTGTGAGATTTAAGCCACTTTTTCAGGGCTAGTCTCCAACCACTGCCCAGAACTTGATGAGACTATTCAAGTCAATGAATAACACCAAGAAAAAGCTTCTAATAAAAAATTAATCAAGTAATTGACCTAACCAAGCCCAAAAATGACAATCATTTCTCAAACATGTCACAAATATACATTCTACAGGTCATAATAACATATATGAACATAGGGGTCTCATACTTATCTGAGAATCGGTAAGAAGCATTTATGCTTCGTCACATTAGTTTCATTATCATCTATTAGGTCATAGACTCATTAATCATTCATTTACAAATCAAAACATGATGCGAACCACACATTATCACTGCCATAGAACATATTAATAACCAACATATAAATAATAGAAATGAGAAGCATAGAACAACCATATAATCCACATAATAAAAAGCATATTTACCCATTAATACAAGAGGAAAAGAGATCTTATTTACATAAGAAAAATGAAACCAAGTCTGGGACTTCCACGTACCATCTAGCCATAAAGATGGCTGAGCCAAATATCCCTTCAACCAGTCATCCCTGTGCCATATTCGAAGCATGAATGTTGGATCTCATAAAACACATCAATCAACACCATACCAAGGCTTCCATAAGAAAAACCACCTTAATCCTCAACCAATTATTCCACCTCATAGTTAGACATCACTAACCATCACCATATTGGTCTCTACCCAAGTTGTTCAGGGCTCCATAGCGTTTGTTCCAACCAGGGCTTCCAGTACTAGTAACTCAACCCACAGCTGCCATCGGGATTCCAAATAATTTGTCCAACCAAGGCTTATAGGACTGATAACTCAACCCACCAAGGGCTTCCAGAGCATTTTTCCAATCAAGGTTTCCAGGACTAGTAAACCAACCCAAGATTTTACATGGCTTCGAGAGATTTTTTCCAACCAAGGCTTCTAGGAAATAATAACTCAAACCATAATCGAAGGCACATGAAAACCATCCAGAAAACATTAGTAAAACCCACCACACCATGGTTATCCAGTAAATGGCAAGGCTTGGTAAAACCACTGTCAATCTACGCAATCCTCTATGCCAATGATAAATCATAACTAAGAAGCCACATGCATGTACCATGCATGCGAAAAATAGCAAGGAAACCATACATGCAACTTGATATCTGCAAAACAATCCAACTGTAGCCACTGATCTTGATGTCCTCTTGCACTTTCCTTATTTTCCTTTTCCTTCTTGCTCCAATTCACAAGTATGCCACACTCCTTCAAGAGTGCTCCAAGAAAACTTTAAGTGTCCAAGATTATTAGAGAGAGAGAGAGAGAGAGAGAGAGAGAGAGAGAGAGAGAATAGAATGAAATCTCCAAAACTAAACTGACCAAAAGCATTAGCAAAAGTTTTCCAATTGATCCTCAAAAGACTTTTTATCAATGAGGCCACTATTTTCTTCATTTTCCTCCTCACATGCAACCAGTGACCTTTCACCTTCTTTTTCTCCTATTTTCCTTTGTTTTCATAAATAAAATGCCAATAATGCATCTTTTCCATTTCCTTTAGTCATAATAAACCAAAGTGACACCCGTTAGGCTTTTTTTCGCACCATTCATCTTGGAATACGAGTTCCATGACCTTGGTCTTATTTTACATTTATTAAGTTTTACATGTATTTTTAACCAGGGATGTTATAGAACCATCCCCCTTGGGGGAACATCGTCCTCGGTGTTCAATGATACCTACAACCAACAAACCACTGAAATCAAACATACCGCTGTTACAGAGAAATTTGTCACCGTCCCTATACTCCATGTTCCTTGATCCTGGAGGACCCATACAATGACCCTTGTGTACTTTCCAAGCATGGAATACATATCCCTGAACCACACTTTGTCTACCAATTCATCCCCCTTTACAAATTTTCCAGAATATCCCTACATAAACCTAGTTTTCAAGGTCAGCACTTTGTCTCAGTGTTTGACCCGCGTCGATAGCAGAGATTCGCACTGTGACCCGCGCCTATCGGTGCTCTGTCTTAATGTCAGACCCACATCGATCCTCTTTTGGAAAGTTTTTTAAATAGAAAGGAAGCTTCCGTGACTAGAAGCTTCACGAGGCGGCGAGATGGAAGTTTGTTTTGAGGATATGGCTGAGGAATTCCTCTTTGGGATTTTTGTTCCCAAGAGATAGGAACTATTCCAAAGGATAAGCTCTTTTCCCATTATTTGAGGGCCCATAACCTCCTCCTCCATTTTTATATAAGGAGACCTTTTTCACCTCTACTGCCTTAGCAAGAATAGAGAGAAGAAGCAACCATAGCTTTGGGAGAATAGTGCAGAGTGTGATTGTTTTTATCTGTTAGGAACATAGTGAGATCTTAGACCTCTGTGCATGAGGGTGCTGTAAATGTGCTTGGATATAGACCTGCCGAAGGAGAGCCTCAACATAAAGGCTTGGTTGTAAACTCCCCTTGTCTTTATCATAATAAAATGCATCTGATGTTTATATTCCACTCTTTTTTACATTTATAATGAGATTTCTAGCATTCCTTGATCAGTTAGATAGGTTGTAATTGTTTTATGTTTGTCATGATTTTACGCTTGTCATGGCGTCTTGATTGTCTATACATGTAATCGAATGTTGGTAGCAACGTGCATCGAGCTTGAGAAGAGCGACGGATCAAAAATCTTCGATGAAAGACAACATAGCATCAGGATAAGGTAGGTCATCTTCCTTGCTCTGAATTTCATTTACAATCTAGGAAGGTAGATGTTAGTATGTTCCCGTAGTTGCTAGACCCACCCTAGGGCTAGAGGGATCGCCTATGTTCGTAGAGGGGATTTACCTGGGGATTTACAGGGATGTTATAGAACCCTCCCCCTTGGGGTAGCATCGTCCTCGATGTTCAATGAAACCTACAACCAACAAACCACTGAAAACAAACATACCGCTCATGGAGCTTTATAAAAACTCATTGCAGTATTTACAATGACCACCTGTTGAAAGCATGACAATCATACTGTTTACTGGAGATTTATAACACAAATCATTACAATATTTTCAATAACAACCACATACACTTATGTACATTTTCTTCAACCAAAAAATAATCATACTGTCTATGGAGCTTTATAAACACAGGTCGATACAATATTTACAATAAATACACATATACACATATGCACATTTTCTCAACCGGAAAATAAAAGGATACGATGATCGTATCAACAACAAGGGAATCTAGAGGCTCACACCTCCACCCTCAAAGTAATAACATGATTCGCCTCCCTCCTGGGAATTCTAGAATCCATTTCCAAAGTCAAAACTACATCCAATGTCCAGTGCTACGATTGTTGCGCTACCTGTCCTTTCAGTGAATAGTTATCGACTCATTGTTCCAAGGAACACTTCCAATGTGCATCTCATTCCATCTGGAAATGCTAATGACCAAAACCAATCCATGCCCGACCTTCTCTTCTATTCTACAAAACCCCTCAGGAAATCCAGTCACCCCCTTCCATGCAGTCACACACCTTCCAAGTTATGCAGTCATCCCATTCTTTGCTACATAGTCCTTCAAGTGACCCCTCCCTTGGAAAGGTTTCTTCGCATCGGAAGATCCAAAAACCAAGGCATATCCCTACCTAAAAACCATAATATAGGTCATATAATTCTCATGGAAATCAATGGAAACTATGAGGTACCAATGTCCCACAATGGCCCTGCTCTTGAAGTGCTTTACTAGCATATTGCTACATATTTAAATTCCTTTTGTTGTTGTTGCTAATTCTTGAAGTCAGTTCCAATCACCCAACTGAGCATTTCCATGCTCCCTGTACCAAGCACATAATTCCAATTAGACTAAAAAAAATTGAAATAAACTAAAATCATACCTCATTGGTATCTTGTCAACAAGGTACACTTGAAATCCTATTCACTTCCTGTCACAACAAGTCAAACTAGCTGTTTGATCAATCATCATGTATAAACATATCACATCTAGTTAGCTCAAAATGAAACCATCATAAATCAAAATCATGAATCACATGCAATCATCATAAGCCAAAATTATATATCACATGTAACCATCATAAGTCAAATCTTAGAGCACGTACATAATCATAACTGAAATACAATACTAATGCTTATCCTTCAATCGGTCCTTTGCTTCTACCTTTTTCCTTTATCCTTTTTCCTTTTCATACACACACTGCATCAGTTGCCACACCCAGAAATTACCCAATGCCTTTTCTTCTCTTTAATCACGTACACATACACACCGTGTACATCACACACATGCAACCACACATGGCATACCTAACCATATAATACATGCACCTAGACCTTTTGTACAACACAACACATACACATACACCCTGTGTACAACACAACACATACACCTACACCCAAAATACAACACGACATGTACATCTACACCATGTGTACAAAACAACACATACCCCTACACCCAATGTACAACACAACACATACACCTACACCTGATGTACAACACAACACAATACATATACATACACAAAGTGCAAAAAAATGAATACACATATCACGACACCACAACTACATAATGCACATACCTAGTACCACATGTACACAAAACAGCATGTACAACATGCACACAATATCACATGTGCACAACAAAAAATGTACAACATGCACACTATACCACATGTACAAGAATACCACATGTACAACATGTACACAGTACCACCTGTACACAACACCACTTGCACAACATGTACATGACACCACCTGCACAACGTGTACACAAAGCCACATGTACACCACACCACTTGCACAACGTGTACACATCACCACATGTACACAACACCACATGCACGACATGTACACATCACCACATGTACACAACACTACATGCATGACTTGTACACAACACCACGTGCACACAACACCACATGTACAACATGTACACAACACCACATGTATAATCATGCACACAACACCATATGTACAACATGAACACAACACCATATGTACATAACACTACATATACAACATGTACATATCAGTATATGTACACAAAACTACATATCCAACATGCACACAACACCATATGCACACAAAACTGCACATCCAACATGCACACGATACAATATATACACAACACCACATATCCAACATGTACATAAAACCATCTATACCCAGCATTTTATATGAAATATACGCACAACAACATAAATACACAACACCGCATATACACAACATCACAAGTACAAGATGTACAACATATATACAACAATAGTACTACACATACAGAGACCACACACTAACTCTACCAAACAACCTTGCTTCTAGTGCCTCTCCACTATTCATGCATGCTTCAACATACCATAGATCACACTTCTTTCATTCCGCTGATGTACCCCTCAGCATTACCTACCCAAAAATTAGGCACAATATAGACACATAATATCAACTCATATCCACATGATATTGACCTCATAAATTTGTTAGGGCTACTCTTCCCACTTGATTCCTCATAATATTAGGAACCTATTCATGCCATTCAATTGCATAAGAAATCATTCCTCCACAAGAATGATCCCTGAAAACCCTGTTAGACAGTGACATGGATACATACGTACATACATATATATAATCATTAGCATAAAAAAATTATGATCTAGTTAGACAACGACATACATACACACATATATACAAATAAACATTAAAAGTAAAAAATCATGATCCATGATGACCCTGTCAGACACTGGCATACATGCATGCATACATGTATACATATATAAACATCAACATAATCATGATCACAACATAATTTAAAAATAGGATAAGACCAAGGTTAAGAGAACTTCCTTTATCTGTGCACACCATGCACAACATTGAGAACAACCGTTCCCAACTTAGCCAAAGAATCTGACACATCAGATACATTTGCTTCACCTTTATTGGTACCTTTCTCATAACTATCCTGCCATCATCCATATACCACAATGGACCCAAATAGTCTAATCGACTGTCAAATTATTGCCTTCAGCTGCCCTTATAAATGCACTAGCTTCATCTGAGTCTTACCTCACCTGATGGGTTCCACACAGCTCTCCCCGAGCTCTATTAACTTTCATCTTTCCCAAATCAATTCCCAAGAACATAAAAACACAAAAGGAAAGAACAAGAAACAAACAAGAAGAAAACCATGAAAACCAATAGCAATACGACACCACAAACAAAGTGGCAAGGCCTTGTGCCAGATGTAAAAAAAATGAAAATCAAGCGTAAAACAAATCACAAAAGACCGAAGGAACAAGACTAACAAAAAAAACCACGACTCAATCCCAATGGTTCCCAATGCTTCCAAAGGAAATCTCAACCTGAGCCTTCTTCAATATTTCATGGCAGTCTCTTTTGCCATGTAATTCCCTACATCATACTGTTGTAAACACATAATTGTTAGTGCATAAATAAACATAACAACATGCTAGTTACCTTACCTTGTTGTGCCAAGCACATTGCCTTATAACTAAGCACATCCATGCCATCTCTCAAGGGACTCCAAGTCCCTTAATGAATCCAACTATAACTAGAAACTAGCTATTATACCTGTCAAATACATGTTCATAAATATAACACATATCATACATAATTCTATACAATATTAGGGTTAATAAAACTTCATGTATTCATGCGAGTGCTCATTCATTTGGAATTGTGGTTCCCAAACATTGGCAAAGGGATTCTTACCCAATTCATTTCTTTTTCCTTGCTGTAATCAAGTCCTACTACGTATTATCACTTTGCCCATTTGTTATTTATATAAACACATCAAATATTACCTTGTCATGCTAATACCAAGCATGATTCCCTACAAGTGTTCACACATGTCAATCACATGTTCCAAATATCAAGACATCATATCTATTAACTAAAATTAGTCTCTACCAAGACTAACAACCATGTCATGGCAAACTAATAGTCAAAATCATAATACTACAACTATCACCTACTTATACTCAAGTACACATCAACTATCTCAACACATGGTGTGTTAGCACAACCATCTTAAAACAAGATCATTACTTCATGCAATATTATAGACACATGCTCATATCATTCAATTAATCAAACTTTTAAACAACAGATAACTGATATAATAGACACCAAACACTCAAAGAGAAAATAAATGACAAAATCAAACATTAAAACACCAAATAGACGACATAAGCAAACTCATACCTTAATGTATCTTAGGGGATGCTATCTTGTCTGCACAATCAATCTAGATTAGCACGATATAACTTCAAAACACATCAAATCAAACATAAATAAGGTCATAATATCCATAACAATAACTATCTAACATGTTAACCTCATAAGTGCATAAACAATTTTCATTCATGCATAACAATCATATATGCACAATCAATATAGACATAATACAACACACTATCACAAATAGGTCGACTCATACCTGAATGTCATAACCCTAACCAACTGCATAGGCCAAGCCAAATTAGCATGATACATATAGCATCAAGATCTTAAATTCAATAGCCCTAATCATCAAGTTAACTAATATATAACAACAATAAGTTAATCATATAACATAATCGTTGAAAACATATAACATAGTCATCAAGTTAATACCATGCATGACTAACCAATGCATATACATATGATCACAATAATTAATTAACATCTATCATGTATGTAACCATAACATCAATAGAATGAAAGACTTACACATAATGGAATAATGCATATAACAGACCTTAACCTACATACCTGCATGCCAAACATACAAACCTATATGACGATTTTCTCTCACCTCGAAGTCTATTGCCGCAACTTTACTTTGATGATCTACATCTCCTGCTCTATATCAAACAAAAAATCAGCATCATAACATACCAATAAAATCATAATGGCCTAAAATGGATACATTGACCTCATGGAAAAAAACCTTAACCATGAAAATGCATGCATAACAACAATTAGACACTGACATGCATAAAAAATTCATAACCGTCATACACTCATGACGATCACATCCAATCAACAACACCATCAAGTTTCACATGGCAACGTCACTGCAACCATGACCAACACCATGCATATGCAACAAGAACATAGACCACAAGCATAAGGAACACATATGCAATTGACATGAATGCACAACCAACACACACCACCCATCCAGTTCAAGTGTCGAACCATGCTATGATACCACTTTGTAACACCCTCCTCCCACATCTCCCAAAGTAATTAGCTAACTGAGGTAAAAATGTGATAAAGAGTTACTATGATATGATTCAACCTCCTATATCACCTTAAGAAAGTGTAGTTGACACAAGAAAACCTTACTAACTTTCCTTGGGAGCTACAAGACCCACAGAAGCTAAACCACCCCTCCAAGTGCCCAAGCCCTAACTCAAATTTCCTTTTCACTAAAAAAAAACCCCAGTCACTCCCATGACATGGGAATGCATGTGACTGGGACCCTCTAGTCTCTCCCACAATGTATACAAGGGAGAGACTATGGTATTTTTCATCTAGTTCTATACAGAGTGCGAGATTTAAGCCACATTTTCAGGGCTAGTCTCCAACCACTACTCGAAACTTGATGAGATTGTTCAAGAAAATGAATGAAACCAATACAAAGCCTCTAACATTTGATCAAGGAATTGATATAACCAAGCCCAAACATGCCAAAAATTTCATCAAACATGTCACAAATATACATTCTACATGTCATAATAGTAGATTTGAGCATATGGTCTCATACTTATCTGAGAATAACTAAGAAGCATTGATGCCTCGTCACATTAGTTTCATAATAATCTATTAGGTAATAGATTCATTGTCCATTCATTTACAAATCAAAACATGATGCGAGCCACACATCATCACTGTCATAAAACATATTCATAACCATCATATAAATAACATAAATTATAAGCATAGAATATCCGTATAAGCCACATAATAACAAACATATTTACGCATAAATACAAGAGGAAAATAGTTCTTATTTCCATAAGAGAAATGAAACCAAGTTTGGGACTTATATGTACCACTCGACCATAGACATGGATGAGCAAAATCTCCCTTAAGCTAGTCACCCCCATGCCATATTCCAAGCATGAATGTGGGATCTCATAAAACACATCAATCAAAACCAAACTAGGGATTCCAGAGGCCAAACCACATCAGCCCTAAACCAGTGATTCCACCTCATGGCCAAACATCACTAACCATCACCATATTGGTCTCTACCCGAGTTGTCCAGGGCTCCAAAGCGTTCATTCCAACTAGAGATTCCGGGACTAGTAACTCAACCCACAACTTCCGATGGGTTTCCAGAGCATTTTTCCAACCAGGGTTTCTAGGACTAGTAACTAAACCCACCAAGGGCTTCCAAAGCATTTTTCTTGCGAAGGCTTCCAGGACTAGTAACTCAACCCAATTTGTTATAGGGCTTCTAGAGTGTTTTTCCAAACAAGGTTTCCAGGAACTAGTAACTCAACCCACAACAGAAGGAAAATGAAAACCAACCAAAAAACAAAAGTAAAACCCAAAACACCGTGGTTATCTTGGAAATGGTAAGGATATGAAAAAATGCTATCAAACTAGGAAATAATCCATGCCAATGATAGATCATAACCAAGAAACATAATGCATGTACCATGTATGCCAAAACTAGCAAGGAAACCATACATGCAACTTGATACCTACAAAGCAATCTAGCTGTGTTGCTAATTTTGATGTCCTCTTGCAATTTCCTACTTTTCCTTTGCATTCTTGTTCCAATTCACAAGTATGCCACACTCATACAATAGTGCTCCAAGAAAACTCTATGTGTCCAAAAGTATGAGAGAGAGAATAGAATGAGAGCTCCAAAACTAAACTGACCAAAAGCCTGAGAAAAAGCTTGCCAACTGATCCTCATAAGCCTTTTTATCAATGAGGCATCTATTTTCTTAATTTTCCATTATTTTCCTTCATTTTATTCCTCACATGAAACTTGTGACCTTTCACTTTCCCTTTCTCCTATTTTCCTTTATTTTCATAAATAAAATGCCAAGAATGCCTATTTTCCTTTCCAAATCCTTTGCCATTTCCTTTTCTAATTTCCTTTAGCCATAATAAAATGAAGTGACACACACTAGGATGTTTTCCCCACCATTTAGCTTTGAATACATATCCCATGACCTTGGTCTTATTTTACCTTTATTAACTTTTAGATGGATTTTTAATCAGGGTTGTTACACCTCACCCCACATTTACCGACTTTTAGAAGCTCACTAGGTTAAACATGAGACGAGATTTACTATGTATGACCCAACAACCAAGTTATAGTTATGGAAGTGGGGTATACCATTTTGAAAATAACTACAACCTCCCAAGGACACCTGATCATGGTTTGATAGACTGGTTGGCCTTCATTCCTAGCTCTGGTGGGTCAATGAGTCGATGAGAGACTGAACTTCCAAATTCCATCCATCCCAGATGTTAGAAAAAATCCATTGATGATATTTCCCCGAGTTGGAGCTATCTTTTTCCCAAGATTTACAACCCATCTGCATGTATGCCAAACAGTCCATGCAACCAGAAGGATCTAACAGCATTGTTACACAAAATTTTGTCACCGTCCCTACAATCCCTCGTCCTATACATTGGAGGACTATTCTCGTGACATGTGAATAGTAAAATGTCCTAAAACCACCTTCATGGAATCCTCTTGCATAAGGACAAACATTCTCCTGAAGAACATTTCCTCTGAAAAACCCTAAAAACAGATGTTATAGCCTTGGCGTGACTAGCTAGTTCATCCCTCGCGCCAATGGGGGAAATTCACACTAGAGGGCGCGCCAACTGACACTCTATCCCTATGTTTCACTCACACCAAGCTTATTAAGGGATGTTTTAAAAAAATAAATGGTGGAAGTTTGTTTCTAACAAACTCCAGAATGAATCATCAAAAGGAGTTAAGTGGTTTGGCTCCGGATCTCCATGTATAGGAAGTGGTTTTCCACCTATCATGGAACCTTCCTAAGAGATAGGGCCTATCCCATGATTATAGGGATCCCAAATTCCTTTCCTCCATCTATAAAAGCTTTCCCTCTCCATTAGCAAGCTAGTTGAACTTGTAGGAGGAAGACTATAGCCGGGTAACTATTGAATTAGAGCCGAGAAGACCCCCATAAGAGAGAGCTTTGTCCAAATTCCCGACAGGCTTCGTTGAGATGCGCTCCGCTGCAAGCCCCACCGAAGGAAGATCATAGTGTCAGAGCATTTGGTTGTAATCTCCCTTTTTGTCATCATTAATATAAGCGACTCTGATTTTGGTTCCATTCATGTGTTTACTCTTTTATGAAATGCAATGAATTATATCCTCTCTAACTGATATATAGTTACGTGCTTTAAGTATTACGTTGTATGTCGTCATATCTCTGCATGTGTATAGGTGTCCAGGTGAAGCAAACAGAAGGACTGTGATCTGTTGAGCAAAGGACGAGGAGCACTGCTTCTTCATCGACAACAATAGCGTGAGATTCGAGGTAGGCTACTTATCGAGATATTTGTCTTTCTTGTAACTAGGAACCAACGTCTTTGCATGATTTGATTATTGCTAGACCCGATCTGGGCTAGTGGGATTGCCTTTGTCTGCAGAGGGGATTTAACGCCTCAACAATTTGGAGAATCCACTGGGGATCATTGGGAGTTAGTCCTCCTTCCGTTTGGGTTGTTTTTTTTGGCTTTTGATTCATTTATTTTCTCTTCTGGTTCACCTCCCTTGGTGTCAAACCCCTGTTCAGCCCCCAGAAGATCAGATCCAGTCTTTGTTTGTCCTTTTTCATATTTTTCCCATAGTAAACTCTATTGGCGTATTTTAGCTCTTGACAGTTGAGCCAACTGGTGCTTGTTGCTAGTTAGGCCCCCGCGCTAATAACATGCGTGCCAACTCTGTTTGGTGTTAGGGTTTGCTTGCTTTTGGGCTCTCTGAGCTTGAGTTTTAGTCCTGGTGTATTTTTTCTGATTGATTGAGTGCCTTGAAGTCATTTTTGACTGTGTTTGGCCCTTTTCCTCCAGTTGTTTTCCCTTTACTATCAGTTTTGCATTCTAGCCCTAGGGCTTCTAGGTGCTTCAGTGTGCTGAGCCTCCCGTGGGAGTTTTAGGTCCTTGCGTTCCCAGTCGACTTAATTTTCACTTCTTTGCATTCGTTTTTTTGGATTCCATTGTGTCATTGCGTTAGTTGAGTGATTGTTTTCTCTTTCATTTAGTTTAGCTTTGTGTCGCTCCAAGCCTAGATTACACAGTTTGTATGAGTCTTTTTATAGATTCTTCTTTGCTCTGAAGGATTTTGTCATCAGTTTGAGTCTTGTTTGTATGCATTTGGATTGAGTGAACTTGTTTGTTTTAGCTCTCTCCTTGTCATTCCTCGAATTGATGTTTTCATTATTTTTTTCATTCATTTAGTGCATTTGCTCTTATATGTTGAAAAATACAAAAACAAGATCTTTTTCATTTGGTTTGGCATTGTGAAAATTTAAAGCTCTTTCATATTATTAGTGTTATATAACTCTAGAAAGAAGTTTTATAGTTTCATTAGCTTGCATTAGAGACAATAGTGGATGTTTTTGTGCTCATTTTGTTGTTATTTGAAAAGCTCTCAACTCTCCCATAGATAGCTCTTCATTGAACAAAGTGATATTTTGTGGCATGTAGTGTGCATTTAGAGGTTTTATGAGGTCCAACATTCGATAGGGCCTGAAATTGAAACGTAAATTGAAGATCAAATTTAAAATTTACTGAATTAACCTAAGGCAACATTGAAACATTAACAGAATATCTAGTAGTCTAAGGTAGAGATGTGTTCCGTCATCTTTAAGCCTAGTAGCTGTCACTCACCATCTGGTTACAGACAACACTAGTATGGACTTGTGCTCCCCGTATCGTCGCGTATATAAAGGGAGACCCCATTAGGTTGCAATCCTTTATCCGTAGGACGCTGAGTCTGCCGCCTTTTACCCGTGATACACCGGACACAACATTCGGGGAGATTACCTGCACGTACGTCAAGTCCTTGGTTGATTTCTCTTTCATTTTTACCAAGGTGTATATGGCAGTTCACGGATATCTGGTACACTCTTTTACCTAGATTACCAGAGCAATCATTTTGATCTTTACTGACTCATTAAATTTGAAAAGATCATCAAGCGCTTGTCCTTTCATGCTTGTTTCCAAACTAAAAGTGATAGAGTCATCTTTTACTTGTTTCTAGACTCTTAAAACATGAAACAGTAAAATTTTCCTGTTTCAATGTGGTAAAATTAATCACCTACGATCACACGCCCGTTTAGAGATTGATTTTTTGGCCTATTTTTGTTTGCCTTGGTTTTGCCCTTACCTCTTTGCTTTGTGATCTCTTCCTCTCTTTTGCCATAGTAATAGTGGCGAAATCGTCAGTTTAGTCTAATGGTAGTCCTTATACAGACGATTCATCAGAGGTATCCCAGTCCTCTGCTGAGTATCAGCAGCCCATTGTATCCAAGTTTCCTGATGGGGGACCGGTTATTTCAGAACTTCCCTTTAGAGGACTAGTTGACTTCAATTGGCCCTTGTCCAATGCTTGGTTTGGATTTGGAGAAGGGGAAACTTCCCTCCTCTTACATTAGGATCACCCTTTTTGGCTGCTGTTATACCTCCTAGTCCCCGTCATCTTTTAGAAGATCTCGCGGCAGGGTCAGATATGGACTCATCCAGTCCTTCTTCTAGTGAGGGAATTCCTACTTCTGGTGAAGATTACCAGATTTTTCCCGAAGACATCCCTGAACCCTCTGTTATGTATTCACCTGGTCCTATGCTCCCAACTAGATATAGGTCTTTAAGTCAGGTTATGGCCGCTATTGCCTCTATGGGAATATCGACTCCATCCACGAATTTGACTATTCCCTCATTAGGGATATCACCATCAACACCACTCACGACATCTCCTTTCGTTACATCAACACCTGTTAGACCTACTGTCTACGTGGTTGCATCTACGCCTGTTGTTACTACTCAGTCAACTAGGACCTCGTCAGTTCCTGAAGACGTTTATATAGCTTTAGCCGTTCTAGAGAATATTTCTCCCGAGGAGTATCGGTTTTCCTTACAGCCGTCGAACTCCGAAGTTGGTTAGTCCTCTCAAGACCTTAATCATCATTACTTTTCCCATTATGGATCGGATGGTGCCCCAATTTACGTATTTCCGTATCAATATGATGAATAGGGCAACCCCCTTCATTTTCCTGCTCCTGAGGCTTATCAGTACATTAACGGTTTTCTATCTGCCCAGGCTGGGCAACCTTCTAATCAACAAGGGCAACCCTTACAAGGACAACCTTTGTTTCAGCAAGGATATGCTTCTGGCCCACAAGGACAACCCTTCCAGGGACAACCTTCGGCCCAACCAGGTTATCTATATGACCCGCAAGGAAAACCCTTACAGGGACAACCTTTGGGCCAGCAGGGATTGTTTTACGGTCCGCAAGGGTAGTCTTACAACCTTCAAGGTCAACCTTTGTAGCCTCACCCTGTGGTCCAACCAGGGCAACCTCAAGGACCGGTAGGGAAACTGGGGTATCAACCGGGACCATCATACGTTCCTGGGGGGAAAACCCATCCTTCTCAACCTTTGGTGCAACCTCAACAACCTCATTTTCCAATTGGTCAAAATGTTGCACAACCAGGGCCATCTCATGGTCCTATCACAGGTCAACCTGGTTATCAGGCGCAACCTGGCCCTCTCTCGCCATAAGGTCAACCTGCTCAACCGGGCCAACCTGGTGTCCTCCATCAGCCAGGCCAACCTGTTCAACCAGGGAAACCTGCACAGCTAGGTCAACCTGTTCAATCAGGACAACCTGCACAACCTGTTAACCCTGCTCAACAGCCGATCTATTCTATGCCACAACCGAATCCACCTGTGTGCCCGACTTATCAGACTTAGCAGGGTCCCACTTATCAGCAGCCCGTTTGACCCCAAGGCAGCTATTATCTTCAAGGTCAGTCTCGACCGGTTTACAACCCGCCCCAAGGTTCTGGTTATTACCTTCAACAGCTAGGCTATACTTATACTGCACAGTCAAATCCATACACTGCTCAAACGGGGCCCACGTATAATCAGAATCAATACCCTAGTTATCAACCCCCGTATCCTGGTTATCAGCCGCCATATCAACCTCACAATCCGGCTTATACCCCCTATGGTCAGAATCCTCCAGGACAGAACCAGTGGGGGCAGAGTTATGCTCAACCAGGATGGAGTACAGGTACAGGTCCTTATCAAGGACCTGGCATGCCTTTTAATCCTCAGTTACCTTTTCTCACCACGTTGGAGTTACCAGACGTATCCAAGTTGACTAACGATCTGATTCTTCATAATCCATATTGGCCTCTGGTTCCAACGAAGGTCCCTGATGACTGTCCTAAGTTTGAGGGTAAATCTGGTGAAGACCCCCAAGCACATGTCATGACATACCACTTATGGTGTTCTTCAAATTCTTGGATAGATGACTCGATTCGTCTACGTCTTTTCCAGCGCACTCTTACCTATGTTTCCGCTAAATGGTATATAGAGCTACCCCGTGGTATTTTTCAAGATTTTAATACTCTAGCCATGGCATTCCTGACACATTTCCAGTTACCGGTTCGTTATGAAGCCGAGACGCATCTCCCGACATCTTTGAAACAGGACAAAGCCACTCATATTTCAAATCACATTCATGAGTGGAGATGTCGTCGTCGTCTGATCAAGTTTGACATTCCTGATCAGCTTCTAACTCACTGGTTCACTACCTCCTTTGTCAACAAGATTGCATAGGAAATTGCTATGGGGGCATGTGTAACCAAGGAACAAGCCATTTCTCGTGCCCAGTACCTCAATTTAGTGTACTCTCAATCCGGCACATTATATGACATCTTGACTGATGCCCCTCGGCCAGGGACCTCTAAAGCGCCTGTTACACAGTAATTTGTCACCGTCCCTGCAATCCCCCGTCCCACACATTGGAGGGCCTTTTCCGTGACCTGTGAGCAGTGACATGACTTGAAACCACTTTCATGGCATCCCCCTTGACAAGGACAATCATTCCTCTGAAGACAGTTTCCTGTCAAAAACCCTAAAAATAGACCTTTTGGCCTTGGCACGACCAGCCAGTTCAGCCCTCGTGCCAATGGGGGAAATCCACCAAAGAGGGCACGCCAACTGGTGCTCTGTCCCAGTGTATTACTCGTGCCAAGCTTAATAGGGATTGTTTTTAAAAATAAATGGCGGAAGTTTGATTCCAACCAACTCTTGAACGAGTCTCTAAAATGAGTTGGGAGGTTTGGCTTTGGATCTCCATGTAGGGGAAGTGTTTTTCCACCTATCATGGAAGCTTCCTTGAGGATAGGGCCAATCGCACCATTATAGGGATCCAAACTCCCCTTCCACCATCTATATAAGCTTTCCATTTTCCCTTTGCAAGCTAGCTTTAATGGTCATAGAACTCAGAGCTGAATCAGTAGCAAGGAGACTATCGCCAGACAGCCTTTGAGAGCCAAGCCGAAGAGAGAGAGCTTTGTCCCATTTTCGACGAGCTTCATTGAGACGTGCTCCACTGTCGACCCCGCCAAAGGAAGATCCAGCATCAGAGCTTAAGGTTGTATCATTCCTTTGTTTTATTAATAATAAGCGACTTTGATTATGGTTTCACTCGTGTATCTTTATCTTTGGTGCAATGAGTTACATCTTCTCTGACTGATGTTTAGTTACAAGATTTAGATTCTATGCTGTATATCATCGTGTTTCTTCGCATGTGTGCAGGTGTTCGGACGTGCTAAGATGAAGGATTGTGATTTTCCGAAGCGGATGACGGGAAGTGTCATCCTTCTTTCGACGACCATCGCGTAGGACCTGAGGTAGGCAACTTATCATTTCTTGTCATTTTGTAACTAGAGACCTGCGTCTTACTGTGACTTGATTGTTGCTAGACTTGATCTAGGCTAGTAGGGATCACCTTTGTACGCAGAAGGGATTTACCTCTCCAACAAACTGGTGACTTCACTGGGGATGCCTATTGGAGTTTGTATTGTCTCTTTCGGTTGATTTTGGCTTTTGTCTACTTGATTTGCTCATCTGGTCTATCTCTTTCTGGTGTAAAGCTTCTGTTCAGCTCCCACCATCCCTGATCTGCTCCCTGCTTTCTCTTTTTTATTCTTGTCATCAGTAAACTTGACTGGGATGATGGGAAGTGTCATCCTTCTTTCGACGACCATCACGTAGGACCTGACAGTCTCGCCAACTGGCGCTTGTTGCTGGTTAGGTCCCCGCGCCAATTATGTTCTGGCACTAGTTGCAGCTAGACAGTCGCGCCAATCCTGTGTGGCGCTAGGGTTTTCTTGTTTCTGAGCCTTATGAGCTTGGTTTATGGTTTTGGTGTCATTTTTTCGACTGCCTGAGTGCCCTGAAGTCCTGGTTGACTGTGTGTGATCTCCATTCTCCATTTGTTTTCCCTCTACTATCGGTTTTACATTCTGGCCCTAGGGCATCTAGGTGCTATAGTGTGCTGAGCCTCCCGTGGGAGTTTTTGGTTTTCGTTTGATCAGTCAACTTCGTTGTTGCTTCCTTGCATTCGTTTGGTGGTTTTCCATTGTGTTATTGCGTTATTTGAGTGATCGCTCTCTTTCTCATTCGAGTTTCGCTTTGTCTCGTTTCGAACCTAGATTACATGGTTTGTATGAGTTTTTGGGATTCCTCTTTGATTTGAGGGATTTATCCATCAGTTTGAGGTCTGATTGTGTATTTTGTATTGAGTGGACTTGCTTGCTTTCACTCTTTCACTATCATTTCTCGAATTGTTCTCTTTATTAGTTTTCATTTTGTTTAGTGCATCTTGCTCTTAAACATTGATAATACAAAAACACATCTCTTTGCTTTTTATTAGTTAATGTAAATTGAAAACTTTTCTGCGTTATTAGTGTTATATAACTCCAAATTAAAAAGCTTTTAGTTTCATTAGCATGCATTAGAGACAGTAGTGGTTGTTTTGTGATCATTTTGTTATTGTTTGAAAAGCTCTCAACCTTCCCGTAGTTAGCTATTCATCGAACAAAGTGATATATTGTGGCATGTAGTGTGCATTTAGAGGATTTTTGAGATATAACATTTGGTAGGGCCTTGAAACCAAGACATAATTGAAGATCAACCATAAAATTTATTCAATCAACCTAAGGAAGCATTGAAACATTAACGAAATATATAGAGGTCTAGGCTAGTGACGTGTTTCGGCGTCGTTAAACCTAGTAGCTGTCGTTCGCCTTTTGGCTTTAGACAGCGCTAGTACGGACTTGTGCTCCCCGTACCATTGAGTATATAACGAGAGACCCCACTAGGTTGCAATCCTGTTATCCATAGGAAGTTGAGTCTGCCACCTTGTAACCGTGATACACCGAACACAACATTCGGAGAGACTACCTGCACGTACGGAAAGTCCTTGGTCATTTCTCTTTCATTTTTGAACCAAGGTGTATATTGCAGTTCACGGATATCTGGTACACCCTCTTGCCTAGAGTTCCAGAGTATTCATTTTGATCTTTTCTGACTCATTGAATTTGAAAGGATCATCGAGCTCTTGTCCTTTCAAGCTCATTTCCAAACTCAAAGAGATAGATTCATCTTTTACTCGTTTCTTGACTCTTAAAATATGAAACAATAGAGTTTTGTTTCAATGTTCTAAAAATTAACTGCCCACGAAATATTCCTGGTTAAAGTTAGTTTCCTTAGGGTGTTGTTCTAAAGTTGTTTCTAATGGCAACTTTTCCGGAGTTCACTAACCAAGGAGTCCCCTCCGATGGGAATCCTGGTCCTTTTCCTCCTTTCGGAAATGTTGGTGCTCCTTATATGGCAACGTTGTCCCTTCCTGGGTTAACTGTTGGGTTGCCTGTTTGGTTGTTTTCAACCTCTGTGGTCCCGAATGTCCCGGCTACTGGTAAATCGGTTCCTCTACCTGAACAACATCATGTTGATTCCAAGATGGACCTCTCCCCTTCTTTTCCTGTTTCTACGTCCTCCTCTTCTACTTCGCCTAGTGAAAGTCTGGATTCAAGTAACCAGGTGGCTAAGAAGAAGAAGAAGAAGAAGAAGACTAAGAAGAATAAGGTCGTTAAGAGAGAGGCTAAGGCTGCATCTACTGCTCCTAAAACGTCCGCTCTTGATAAACCTTCCAACCCTCCACGGAAAATTAAGTTCCCTTGCATGTTGTGCCAGGGAAACCATCTTCTTCAAGATTGCCCTAGCATTCCCAAGGTGCTCGAAGCATGGTCCAACAGTCGTCCGCCGTTTCCTTTGGCTTCCGGGAGTCAGGTTGGGGGCACGTATTCAACTAGTGCTGGTAAAACTCTTAAGAAGTAGGGTAAGCTTACCAATCCCTGTAAGTTGTGTGGGGGGCACCATGCCATTCACCTTTGTCCATATATGGATGAAGCCAAGCGAGTTTTGGACAACTCGACTGTTTCTGTGCTGTGCCTTCCGGCTAGTTACAAACAACTTTCTTTGAGTCCTCCACCAACTGATCCTACGATTGGTCAAGAGTCATCCTTGGTCAATCCCGCTTCCCCAGAAATTCAAATTCAGGAATCCATTCCTGACCAACCATTGGTCATGGGATTGGTTGAGCTGGCCTCGTCTGCAGTGCACCAGGTCTTTTCCGTTGAGAGTGGACCTCACATCCCTCAGGTTCTTCTTGTTTCTTCAGATTCCTCAGACTTGGAGAAAGATTCTCTTGTCCCTATACCTCAAGAAGCTTCTCCTCCGCCTCTCGTGATGAAGATCTCGGAGGATACCCCTCCCAAATCCATGATGGAGGTCGTGGAGGATGCTTCTTCTTCTTCCGTAACACCAGGGGAAGACCATCTCAGTTCGAGGGTAGCCCCTCTGAGTAGTTTGGTCGCTTCCTTTGACTGGAGTCGATTTGTAGGATACCGCCTTCCGTCTTATGTGCCTTTTGAGATAATGGTACAAACCGCTAGTCTAGTCGTACCTAGCACTATTATAGATGAAGGCGCGTCTGTTAGTATTTTATCCTCAACTACTTGGCAAGCTTTCGGTTCGCCACTGCTTGTGCCTGTTAAGCAGAATCTGTTGGCATTTAACATAAGAACTGGTCAACCGTTAGGGATCCTTCCAAGGTTACCTGTTACTTTGGGAGGAAAAACCGTCCATATGGACGTGATGGTTGTTCCAGGCCCCTTGGATTTCAATCTGATCTTGGGGCGCGATTACACCTATGCCATGGGAGTGGTTGTCTCCTCCCTTTTTCGTGTGGTTTGTTTTCCACATGAAGGATGGATCGTGACCATTGATCAGTTTTCGTTCTTCAGTCCTGATGTGGCAGATGGCCCACCATCATCCCTTCCGAATTTTTATCCGCTGGTTGTGTCATCCCCACCGCATGTAAATTATGTGGCTACCTGTCCTGTGCTCGTATTCAGTGATCGTGCCATTGTACATTGTGTGTTGGGGGCATTGGGTCCTGATTTCCAAGATGTTTTTCTCCCATCGGATGTGGAACTCTTGGAAGCTATGACTTATTATTCATCATGATGAGTTGTCTTCGAGGCAGAATTCGTTTTCTTGTGTCAAGCTCCTTAAAAAATGAAACAAGCTCTTCGGAGCACAGTTCGTTTTCTTGTGTCAAGCTCCTTAAAAAATGAAACAAGGTCGTCGGAGTAGAGTTCGTTTTTCTTTTGTCAAGCTCCTTAAAAAATGAAACAAGGTCATCTGAGGATAGTTCTTTTAATGTGTCAACCTCGCTAAAATAATGAAACACTTTCCTGTTCAATTCAAGTCTTTGATAAGATCTCGTAAAATCCCAGTCAAGTCTTCCTCTTGATCTCATAATTCAAACCTTCACTCCATCTACCTTTCATATGGATTGAAGCTTGGGGGCATGTACCTCAAATTGAGTCACCATGCTGGGGGCATGCTTACTTTTTCAAGCATATTTTTTTTCCGTTTCAAGCTTGTGTAAAAATGAAACCGGTTTCAAGCATAGTTTATCTTTGTTTCAAGCTTGTGTAAAAATGAAACCATTCCCATTTTACCTCTTGTGATTGCCATTTTATCAGCCTATTTTTTCTAGATGGCCTTAGTTTTCTCACGCCATTGTCATTATCTGCGCAGCGGGTCACCATCATATGCTTGGTTGTTTTACCCATTCACGAGGAACATTGCGATGAGTGGTCTTGTTAAGACGACCTCTTAACCTTTACTTGTTCCTAGCAGTTCCTGGCATCACGAGACAGTTTGCTACCCTTTATGCAACTCGTTCCTCCGGGGAGGAGTCATCTTTCGGCTCTTTTTGACTCTCTAAAACTGAAAATATTGCCAAGTCACTTGTCGTTTTGATCTCGTTAAATTGGCCTAGAAACGACATCTATCCGATGAACGTTTACCCCTTTTTTGAAATTTGGGATAGATTATTTGAAGATACCCTAATATATCCAACTAGGAGGTTCTCTTAGATATAGTTTTCTACCTTTTCGGATCTGTGGGACTATCTACGAAAAGGGACTGTTAGAGTTTTATTTTCCACTGTCTTTTCAAACTCTCTAAACATGAAAAGACACTGAGTTCTTCCTTTGTCAAACTCGTTAAAACCTAATGACATTGGACTCTGTCGTAATGACGTTACTTGAGTTCCTCCTTCTTAGGGCTCGTTAAATGTACTAGGTTGGATTTGTCCGAAGGACAAACTTATATCATAAGAATATGCTATCTCCTTCAAGCTTGTTTTCAAAAATAATTGGGGTACTCGCCAGAAATGGTGGGAAAAAATGAAACCAGTATCATCGTCGTGTCGGCAGTATGCTTTTTTAGCTCTTGAACCTTGCTGCTGCATCATTAGGTAAAGTTGTGGACATCTGTCTCCGTTCCGTTTGCGGGGGGGGGGGGGGGGGAAAAAAAAAAAAACGGATTTAGGTTATCCTTTTTGAAACACTCATTTGCTCTTTTCCTCGTCATTATGACACGAAAAATTTTGATGTCGAATCTTTTGCCAAATCCACTGTCGTGCCACCAATGTGTTCAAGAGAAGCTGACCTCTGCAAGTTTCAACCTTCCTCTGATTCTCATCTGATCCTGATTCACAAACATTATGTTCCTTTGTCTCGCGTCGGTGATGTGGGAAACACTATGGCCCACTTTCGATCAAGGTCACTTCCTATCGACTTCAGCTCATTATCCAGGAAGCTGATCTAGAGACTCCCTTCCGGTACCTTGGAGCCTGCATGCCTCAATGGCAGGTTCTTCGCATTCGATGCAAGGTTTTCATCATTGGCCTTCGATCGGATGATTCTACGGGTGTTCGATGCCAACTCACTATTCACATTCCATGGATTGTACCTATAGTACCTTGAGGACCATTGTCATTATTGGTGGTTCCTCTCGCGTCTGTTAACAACTTTCATCATTGGATGGTAATCAAACGATGTTCTTGCATGTTCGACTTCAACTCACTTATGCACATGCTAGAACTTGTCCCCATTTGGGGTCGAGATGGACGCAAGACCTTGGGTTTTGTCGATGGAATCCATCTCTGCGATTTGTGGATTATCATGGTGGGTACATGACTCATTGATTGGATTGATTGCGACCATGCACAGATACCTTATTGATCCTTAATGGATAGCTTCACCCATACCTTGGATCCTCATTCTTGTATACTCTATTATGGATGGTTGTGCCCATACCACATATCATGCATTTGAGATATTAATTGTACTTGTCTACGGGTTTTTACGGCAGGTGTTTTGAGTTGGGCACGTTCTCGTAAAGCATTTCACCCCTCTCCTTTTCCCGGGCCTCATACTTTAGGGGGCATATATTACACAGTAATTTGTCACCGTCGGTGCAATCCCCATCCTACGCACATTGGAGAGGTTTTTTTCGTGACCCATGAGTAGTGACATGACACCGAAACCACTTTCATGGCATCCCCCCTTGACAAGGAAAATCATTCCTGCGAAGACAAGTTTCTGTAAAAATCCCTGAAAATAGACCTTTTGGCCTTGGCGTGACCTACCAGTTTAGCCCTCGCACAAATGGGGGAAATACACCAAAGAGGGTGCGCCAACTGGCGCTCTGTCCCAGTGTATTACTCGCGCCAAGCTTAATAAGGATTGTTTTAAAAAAATAAATGGTGGAAGTTTGATTCCAACCAACTCCTGAACGAGTCTCTAAAATGAGTTGGGAGGTTTGGCTCCGGATCTCCATGTAGGGGAAGTGGTTTTCCACCTATCATGGAAGCTTCCTTGAGGATAGGGCCAATCCCACCATTATAGGGATCCCAACTCCCCTTCCACCATCTATATAAGCTTGCCATTTTCCCTTTGCAAGCTAGCCTTAATGGTCATAGAACTCAGAGCTGAATCAGTAGCAAAGAGACTATCGCCAGACAGCCTTTGAGAGCCAAGCCGAAGAGAGAGAGAGATTTGCCCCATTTCCGACGAGCTTCATTGAGACGTGCTCCATTGTCGACCCCGCCGAAGGAAGATCCAACGTCAGAGCTTAAGGTTGTATCGTTCCTTTATTTTATTAATAATAAGCGACTTTGATTATGGTTTCACTCGTGTATCTTTATCTTTGGTGCAATGAGTTACATCTTCTCTGACTGATGTTTAGTTACAAGATTTAGATTCTATGCTGTATATCGTCGTGATTCTTTGCATGTGTGCAAGTGTTCGGACACGCTAAGCTGAGGGATTGTGATCTGCCGAAGTGGAGGACGGGAAGTGTCATCCTTCTTTCGATGACCATCGCGTAGGACCTGAGGTAGGCAACTTATCATTTCTTGTCATTTTGTAACTAGAGACCTGCATCTTAGCGTGACTTGATTGTTGCTAGACCCGATCTGGGCTAGTAGGGATCTCCTCTGTTCGCAGAGGGGATTTACCTCTCCAACAGCACCGGCTACTGCATCAGTAGACGGTGTTATTGGTTCCATCTCTCAGACTTCTCGTAAGTCTTCCAATGGGAAACAGAAAGCAAATTCTTCCAATAACTCTACTCCCCCCGCTACCCCAGATTCTGGTAAGACCATGGAGGTCAATGCCGTTCAGGCTAATCCTATGGAAAGGACTTCCAAAGGGAAGAAGAAGGGCAAAGGCAAAGCCAAATCTGATGCCCCAAAACCAGAATCGTCCAAACCTCGTGCTGAGGATGGTTCGCAACGTAAACTGAAGTACCCTTGCCTGATATGTGATGAAGACCACTACACCAAAGATTGTCCTCAACAATATGAGGTTAGTAAAATTCTTAAGGGCTCTAAGGGGACTACGACAGTTCTTAAGGAATCATTTCCATCTTAGCAGACCTAGATGGTCGAGAAGCCTTCACCATCTGCACCGTTTGGGTCTCAGTTTTTCATGATGAATGGTGCTGCACTTGTTTCTATTGCCACTCGATCGAAAGATTATGTCGGACCATGTCAGGCAGCTGGAAAGGAAGTCGTTGATGGCCCTCCTACCCCACCTACCTCTGGTCCTCTTGAAATTGAAAGGCCCAGCGCTAAACCCGTTGTACGGCCAACTTCCAAAGGTGTTCTCCGAAAATCTTCCTATAATCCAAATGCCCGTGCTGCTCAGCATTACAACATTTTTGAGGATTTGGAATAGGTGCCTTCTGCGATGTCCACGTTGGAAGTTCTTCAGATTTGTCCATCTCAACGGAAAGCTTTGTTATCTGTGATCGGCGGAATTGATCCTGCCGATTCTAACCTTCTCTTCTTTGATCTAGAGAATTTTGTCCCCCGACTTCCACATCAAATCACCCTTGTTATACAAGTCGGTATCAATGGCCTCAACATTCACAGAGCCATTGTGGACGAAGGTGCCTCTACCTACGTTATGTCATCTACCTACTGGAAGGCCATTGGCTCTCCAGCCCTCACCTCATCTCCCAATGCCCTTGAGGCATTCGATGGAAGGGAATCAAAACCCTTGGGTGTTCTCGCGAGTCTACTGATTACATTACAAGGTAAGATAGTCAACGTCGAAGTGGAAGTGGTTGATGCCAAACTCAACTACAATCTTCTACTTGGTCGCAGTTGGACCCACGCCATGCTATGCGTTCCTTCCACCCTCTTTCAGCTTTTGAAATTTCTGCATGAGGGAAGGATTATTACTGTCGATCAGTTTTCTTTCTTCACCTCATCCTCTGAGAATAACATACCGTACGTGGATCAAATCCCTAATCCCTTTGATAGTATAGGACTTGGTCTTTTCAAGGACCCCGTTCTCATGGGTATTTTTCCCATTTCGCCACCGAACACTGTTCAAGTCAATATGGTCTCTAGGTCGGATGACCCATGGATCATCCCTTCTCCTGAACAGGTTGCCTCTTTTGGAGAATAGATGTCTCTGACCCCAGTTGAAATAAATTATTGCGAGATCGTTGCTACATTAGATTCTCCTCCTGCTGGTAATGCTCCTTTGAGCATGGCTCTTGACGTTTATTCCCAATCCCCTTGGCTCGACGATACAGATTTTCCCGATCCTTTGAGAGAAGTTTTTCCATATGACGAAGCTATCATGGAGACGATGTATCTCAAAGATCTACCGTGGAGAGATGGACATCATCGTTCCTTGTTCATGCCTGGCCTGGGGGCAATGTCTAACTGTCTCGAGCGTTTTTCATCTCAGGTTCCCTCTCCACCTCTACAGACGCTGATATTGACTCATGAAGTATTTTTGGAAGGAAATCTGAGTAATATTACCCAAACGATGCCTATCGACATCTTTGTCAAACCAGGGGTTGTCGAGAACATCCATGTGGGAGTCACTTGTTCTCTCGATGAGATTCAAATATACACTAGCCTTTTCCGCGAATTTCGAGATGTTTTTGCATGGTCTTATGAAGAGATGCTTGGGATCAATCCAAGTATTGTTGTGCATGAAATTACCACCTACCCCGGTGCAAAGCCTATGCGCCAACGCTTGCGTCCAGTACATCCTTGAAAAGCTGCTGCTATAAAGGCTGAAGTTGAGAAACTTCTTAAAGCGGGCTTCATATATCTGATCCCTTTGACATAGTGGGTTTCCAATATTGTCCTTGTGGATAAGAAGCAGGGCACAATTCGAGTCTGTGTTGATTAGAGATATCAATTCAAGTTTATAGATCAAATCATTGATGATTGTGTGGGGAGTGAGATTTATTCCCTTATGGACGAATTTTTGGGTTATAATCAAATTAATATTTTACCATCCATTCAACATAAGACCGCCTTCATCTGTCCGTGGGGCAAATTCGCCTATAAGAAGCTCCTGTTCGGCTTGAAAAACACTGGAGCCACCTTCTAGCGTGCCATGTCCTACACCTTTCACGACATACATAACATTGTTCAGCCATATCTGGATGACCTGCCAGCTCATTTAGCTCTGCGGGAAGACCATCCTGAACATCTCCGCCAGATTTTTCTCCGTTGCAGACGTTACAACATTAAGCTTAATCCTCACAAGTGTGTCTTCTGCATTGACTCTGGTCATCTTTTGGGATTCATTGTCTCTAAAGATGGAATTCACCTTGACCCTCTCAAGGTCGAGGCTATTGTTAATCTCCCCTCCCCCTCCTCGTTGCATCAAATTCAGAGTCTTAAGGGGAAAGCAAATTTCTTACGTCGCTTTATCCCGAACTATGCAGAGGTGGCCAAAGGGTTTATGGGACGAGATTTCTCAACAATATTTCGACAACCTTAAGACGTTGCTCATCAACGCTCCATTAATACGTCCTCCCAGCTATCATCGCGACTTTACCCTTATTTGGCTACCACCTTCAGCACAATTGCCATGGTTATGGTACAGGATGATGATGCCGGTAATGAACATGTGGTTTATTACCTGTCTCAAAATATACTCGACACTGAAACGCGTTATGCCCACGTCGAGAAGTTGGCACTGGCTGCGGTCCAAGCCTTTCAAAGGTTTCACCATTACATCCTGTTACACACGGTAACCGTGATTTCTGACTGCAACCCCATGACTTACATTTTGTCTTGACAATTGCTGGGGGGGAATTACTCAAAATGGATTGTGATCCTTCAAAAGTTCGATTTGGAGTTCACCACTACCAAATTGAAGAAGTCACTGATTTTTGCTGATCTCATTTTATCTCTCTCTACCGACTCTGTTCCATCTCAACCCGAGGATCATATCCTGGACGAGACTCTCTTTCTAATCAACACTCTCGATCCATGGTACAGTGATATCATCGTGTTCCTTCAGACATATACCTTCTGGTCCGAGTTGACGAAGGATGCTCGACGTCGCGCTCGACATCAATCGCAACCATATCGCATTGTCAGAGATACCTTATATCGTGTCGGAGTCGATTTGGTGCTCCTCCGATGTTTGACCTTAGAAGAGGCTGAGAAAGTTATGAATGACTGTCACAGTGGCACCTGTGGCAGTCACATGTCCGGTTATGCTACCGCCCAGAAGATTCTGCGTGCGGGCTATTTCTGGCCGTCTATATTTAAAGACTGTATTGTTGCAGTACTGAAGTGTCATGCATGCCAGATCTTCCAACGCAAGATGCATGCACCACCCCTCCCTTTACATCCTGTCATTACCGTAGGCCCTTTTTCCAAATGGGGCATTGATTTTATGACATGTAACCCTCACTCGGCTGGGGGGCATGCTTATATCATCATTGCTGTAGACTACTTCACCAAGTGGGCCGAAGCGATGCCTACATTAGCTGCCGACGGTAAGACAACTGCTCAATTCATTTTCAACCATGTGATCGCGCGTTTCGGCATTCCTCAAGCCATCGTCACCGATCATGGCACTCATTTTCGGGACTACATGATGGCAGAGCTAACATAGAAGTTGGGCTTGCGTCATGACAACTCGACGCCATACTACCCTCAAGCAAATGGCCAGGTTGAAGCCGTGAACAAGGTGCTTGTCACGATGCTTCAACGAAAAATTGGTATACACGAATCGAATTGGCATCTCCAATTGTTCTCAGCTCTCTGGGCCTACCGAATGTCAGTGAAGAGCACGACCGGATTCACACCTTTCCAGTTGGTGCATGGTCTGGAAGCTACTCTTCCAGTTGAATGTGAGATCCCTTCACTGAAGTTACCTGTGGAATTAATGCCTGACACTTCCCCGGAGGAAGAACATCTCTTGTATCTCGAAATATTGGACGAAACTTGCCACTTGGATGCTTTGGTTATCGAGGCACAAAAAAAGCGGGTTAAAGCTCATTTTGATCAAACGGTTTCTCCGCGCTCTTTTCTCGAAGGGGACCTCATCCTCTTGTATGATCAAGCACATGATAAGCTTGGGGCAGGCAAATTCCAGCCTATGTGGCATGGGCCCTATATCGTTAAACGCGTATTGAAAAATGGGGCCTATGAGCTGATCGATTATGAAGGTCTTCCTTTGGCACAGCCCAGGAATGGGTTGTACTTGAAGAAGTATTACACTTGAATCATTCTTGTGTAATGTATGTACATAGGTTATTTCTTCATTTTTGTGCATGTGTGGTGTGGTGTGCTTTGTAAGCGTCTTTCTGTTGATTGGGTCTTCCTGATTATTCATATGTCTATTACTCCTTATGTCGGTTTCGCGGATGGTGCCTCCCGCAGTACCAGGAACCTGTATTCGGCAGCCTGGGTAATTTATAATCCTGATGGTGAGCTAATTGATTTACAAGGTGTTTGTCTAGGGCCTGCTACGAATAATGTCGCAGAGTATAGTGCCGTTTTGGAATTATTAAACGAGGTTGTTAACCTCGGTATTCGTGCATTACTTGTACATCTAGATTCACAACTTGTGGTTTTACAGCTCAATGGTCATTATTCAGTTAGAAACCCATGCATTTTAAGACTGTATCTACGTATTCATTTACTTGAGGGAAATTTTGATTACATCACATATCAACATGTGATAAGATGAATGAATACACTTATAGATGCAGTAGCCAACATGGTATTAGATAGAAATTTATGAAACTTGTAAAAACATCATCATATGTGAAAAGATCCATGCGAAAATAGATATATATATATATATATATATATATATATATATATATATATATATATATATATATATATATGTCTAATGTTTGCAGCATGTGCATCATATAAAATCCAAAAAATATACATATTTGTTTTAATTTCATCCGGAGACAACATATCTCTCAAAAATATGCATATGAAAATCCTAGGCGACTAATCAGCATGGTGCTCATGGTAGCATGTTACTACCCACACCAATCGCCTCAGTAAGCGATGAAGGTGACTAGACACCCCTACGGTGTGCCTCTGATAAGCCATAGGGACATCATCTAGGTGAGCATAATCAGGAATCCCACGGGCGATTCCCTCTAAGTTCTGAACCAGCTCGTTCCCCTCGCCCCCCTCACCTTGAGGGTCATAGGGAAGAGGGGTCCTCCGTGCGATCGGTGACATCCCGACGGGCCTCTCTGGGCCAACATCTGCATACATATAGGATTAGCTGTTAGAACACACATGTATGACAAAAAATCATAAAATTCATAAAAATAAAAAAGAGTCTTACCTAGCTCCTCATCCCAGTCCTCTCCTTCCGGGAGTGGAAGGTCCGGGTCTCCTGTGAAATCAGTACCGGCATAGGGCCAGTCCTCTATGATGATCAATTGTCGCTAGAGACATCTGAAGAACTCGGGCTGCCATGACATCTGTTGGCTACCCCTTGCCCTGGGCATTAATGCTGCCCATCGAGCCATCCGTGGCTCTCTCAAAGGTGGATCTGCGACTATCGCCCCCTGGCCCTGGAAGATATGCAGTCGTTCTAGGATGAACAATACCAAGATTGACCCATACCCAAACTGCTTCAGTTTGGCCTTTTTACATTTAGTCAATTGTTGTTTGATATTCATGGTTATGGCTGTGGCCCAATCAAATACTGTTGGGTTCATACATTCTAACGCCAGGAGAAGCTGTGTTTTGGTAGCCTCGTGCGGTGCCTATGACCCCGCGGCCCACCTAATAGTATGTAGCACCACTCTGAGTGCTAGATCGGGAACAGTGTGAATGTCAACTTTGCCGCTACCTGATCCTATTTGTGCCCCTGGGCATACTCTTTCCATAACCATCGACATATTTTCGCCAGAAGGCCTGGTACCTGTCATAATCGGAACTAGACCTCTGCGAGACAATCCAGTGATGAAGTAGACATTAGACACTTCAAGTTCAAGCACTTGATATCGAAGCCTAAACTTCTATTCATTCTCATCCCAAATACTTATCAAGTATTGTAACAATTCGGGCTGAGCCCTGAGACATGGTGTTAAGAAGAATTTCTTTAACCCGCAATTCCGAAGAGCATTCATGCATTGCTCATTCTCCATTTCCATTTCATCTTCTTCACTGTGCTCCCTTTATTTCCATTCAATCACCATTGTGGCTTTATACCTGCATCAAATTGGTCATAAGCACATCATAAGATCCCTTGGGCATTCAAAAATTCAATTGATTGGTTCAATTTTTGTAAAATTTGAGTGGAATATGAGGTTGCGCGGTTGGCATGACTGTTGTGCTGACAGTCATGCCAGCTGGCATGACCCCTTTGCAAAAAGAACTCTATTGGCGTGGGTCCGTGCCTCATACCCGTGCTAACCTCGGGAGCCCTAAATTTGCAAATCCTCCCCTCAGGGATGCCAAATCACAATGGAAAGATATGAAATATGGCTTAAAACATAGCTAATGGAAGCAGCTCTTACCTAGAAAAGACAGGATTCAGAATGATGCACTGGATCGTCCACAATCATCACCGCAAGATCGCAGGGAAATAACTCACTATCGCTCTACACAAGAGGTAAAAGGTAAAAATTAAATATGTTTTTACTATTTGGTCATATTTATAACTTTTCAAAATCAAATTTAGGTTTTGAGACTTGTTTTTCCAAATACTTCACTATGTTTTGTCGAAAAATGGGTTTTCCACTTGCTTTTTGTGCAGCGAAAGGTTTTCGCACGACTAGGGCGACGATGCGAGTATTATTTTATACTTTTTTGGACTCGGTAAAAACATGAAAAAGTCACTACTGGAGTCATATTTCAGCTCTTTTCTGACTCTATAAAATTGAAAATATCACCGAGTCGCTTGTCGTTTTGAGCTCGTTAAATTGGCTGCGAAACGATATCTACCCAGTATACGTTTACCCCTTTTTCGGGCTGGGATAGATTATTTACAAAAAAGGAATACCCTAGCCTATCACGACTAGGAGGTTCTCTTAGACATAGTTTTCTACCTTTTCGGATCTGTGAGACTATCTACGAAAAGGGACTGTTGGAGTTTTCTTTCTACTGTCTTTTCAAACTCCCTAAACATGAAGAAACGCCGAGTTCGTCCTTTGTCAGACTCATTAAAACCTGATGACATCGGACTTCGTCGTAATGACGTTACTCGAGTTCCTCCTTCCTAGGGCTTGTTAAATGTACTAGGTTGGATTTGTCCGAAGGAAAAAATTATATCGTAAGCATATGCTATCCCCTTCAAGCTTGTTTTCAAAAATAATTGGGGTACTCGCCAGAAATGGTGGGGGAAAATGGAACCAGTATTATCGTCGTGTCGCCAGTATGTCGCTCTTGAACATGGCACTTGCCTACATTCGTGTTGGGTTGGGGACATCTCATCTCCTTATCCACTTGCCTCCGTGGGTTTGGGTAATATCTTTTGACCACTCATCCGTTCTTTGCCACGTCATCATGACCTCAGATCCTTTGATGTCAAATACTGCCAAATCCAATGTCGTGCCACCAATATGTTCAAGAGAAGTTGGCCTCAGCAGTTTTCAACCTCCCTCTAATTCTCTGTCGATCTTGACTCAAAAACATTATGTTCCTCTGTCTCATGTCGATGATGTGGGAAACACTATGGCACACCTTCAATCAAGGTCACTTCCTGTCGACTTCAACTCATTATCCAGGAAGCTGATCTAGAGACTCCCTTTAGGTACCTTGGATCCTGCATGCCTCAATGGCAGGTTCTTCGCATTTGACGCAAGGTTTTCATTATTTGCCTTTGATCGAATGATTCTACGGGTGTTCGATGCCAGTTCACTGTTCACATTTCGTGGATTGTACCTATAGTACCTTGAGGGCCATCCTCATTATTGGTGGTTCCTCTCACGCCTGTTAATGGCTTTCATTATCTGCTGGTAATCAGACGATGTTCTTGCATGTTTGACTTCAGCTCACTTATTCACATGCTCGAACTTGTACTCTGTTCGGGTCGAGATGGAGCGCAAGACCCTGGATCTTGTCTAATAAAATCCAGGCTGTGGATTCTTTGTGGATTATCATGATTTATTACATGAATCATTTGATTGGATGGATGCGACCATACCTGAGTCTACTTGTTGATCCTTCTTTGCTGGATGGCTGCGTCCATACCTTGGATCCCGGTTATTGTACACTCTATTATGGATGGCTGCGCCCATACCACATATCATGTATCAGAGATATCAGTTGTATTTGTATTTGTAGGTCTTCCGATGGTAGTGTTTTCAGTTGGGCGCGTTCTCATAAAGCATTTCACCTCTCCCTCTCTCTCGGACCTCATGCTTTAGGGGGCATCTGTTACACAACATTTTGTCACCGTCCATGAAATCCCTCGTCCCGTACATTAGAGGACTATTCCCGTGAACTGTGAATAATATAATGTCCTTAAAGCACCTTCATGGCATCCTCTTGCATAAGGATAAACATTCTCCTGAAGAAAATTTCCTCTGAAAAACCCTAAAAACAGATGTTTAGCCTTGGCACGACTAGCCAGTTCATCCCTCGTGCCAATGGGGGAAATCCACACTAGAGGGCACACCAACTGGCGCTCTGTCCCTGTGTTTCACTAGCACCAACATTATTAAGGGATGTTTTTAAAAAATAAATGGCATAAGTTTGATTCTAACAAACTCCAGAATGAATCATCAAAAGGATTTAAGCGGTTTGGGTCTGAATCTCCATGTATAGGAAGTGGTTTTATACCTATCATGGAACCTTCCTAAGAGATAGGGCCTATCCCATGATTATAACGATCCCAACTTCCTTTCTTCCATCTATAAAAGCTTGCCATCTCCATTAGAAAGCTAGCTGAACTTGTAGGAGGAAAAATATAGCCGGGTAACTATTGAAGCAGAGCCGAGAAGACCCCCGTAAGAGAGAGCTTTGTCCAAATTCTTGATAGGCTTCGTTGAGACGCGCTCCGCTGCAGGCCCTGTCGAAGGAAGATCATAGCGTCAGAGCATTTGGTTGTAATCTAGCTTTTTGTCATCATTAATATAAGCGACTCTGATTTTGGTTCCATTCATGTGTTTACTCTTTTATGAAATGAAATGAATTATATCCTCTCTGACTGATATATAGTTACATGCTTTAAGTATTATGTTGTATGTCGTCATATCTCTGCATGTGTACAGGTGTCCAGATGAAGCAAACAGAAGGACTGTGATCTGTCGAGCAAAGGACAAGGAGCGTCGCTTCTTCATCAACAACAACAGCGTGGGATTAGAGGTAGGCTACTTATCGTGATCTTTGTATTTCTTGTAACTAGGAACCAATGTATTTGCGTGATTTGATTGTTGCTAGACCCGATCTGGGCTAGTGGGATCGCCTCTGTCCGCAGAGGGGATTTACTGCCTCAAAAAGCATGCACAAGACATCCTCTATGAAACTATAACAAAAATTCCTCAATTTCGTGCCTGCGACCATAGATTCAGTGCCTAATTTTCAAGGCTAGCCTACATGCCATTGCGCAGAAATTTCCAAAATCAAGTCTAATATAATCACAAGTCTACTGTAATGTTCCAAAATTTTCATGAAGAAAATTGGAACATTAATTTTTGCTTATTTCATCTAGGAGATGAATAAAATGGGTAAAAGGCCCATAAGTAGGAATAAAATCCTTCATAATGTGAAAAGGATCATTGGAGAAACTTATTTTGCACCTTCCAGTGTGAACAGGGGCAATTTACATGAGGATAAGGTCAAGTTTGACGAAGTCAACAACGCTGCCTGAGAGGTGTAGCTTGCATGAGAAGACAACGAAGTTTGAGAGGGAGGAATATTCCTTGTGAAAGAAACCCTAATGTGTGGGGTCCATGGCAAAGAGGAATTCACTTGTATAAAATAAGGAGGAGGCAGCCATAGTGAGATATCTTGGAACATATTGATTTTAGTCTAAAGACTAAATTGCATACTCCGACTGTTCAGCTGAGTTGCAGTGCTGCTTAGCACGAGGGATTCCTGTTTAGGATTTCCTCTCCTTCTTGATAGGATTCTTGAAGGATTGCACTTCATCTTCTCCACATATTGGCTTAAGGCCAAAGCCATTATTCAGTCACTGCGTTATTTCTGCTGAAGTATAACGTAGTGCTGCTGGGTGTTGCAGTGGAGGGCTCCACAACACTTCTCTTTGGCTCATCTTTTAGAGGAGGGAGTTCCTATTCCTCTGGGAGGTTAGTTAGAGGGATTTCAGAGCTGATTTGCATATATTGGCATCAGGCCAAGCTTCTCCCATCATCATCAGCGCAGTCCAGCTCCTTGACTGCGTTATTCTAGAGTGCCTCTGCAGTGAGAGGTTGCACCGACATTTTGGAGGGCAAGATTTCCAGTATTAGGATTAGCCTTGTACTTAGGAAATCCATTGGAAGAGTTTTGATGCATATTGGATATCTTATTCAACCATCTCCATATTGTATCAGTTTGAGTTGCAGCTGCTGCCTAGTAACTCCAACATTTCTGCAGAATTGCCAATTTCATGTATATTGTAGCCAATCCTTCCAAGGATTGTGTATTTTGCTGTATTAGTGTTTTCAGGGGTTGAGAGTTTTCTCCCCCTCATTTATTTGAGCCAATATTGATATATAATTGTTTTTACATCTTTTATATTGCAGTGTCTCATATAAACTGCGTTATTTTAGCCAGGGCTTTCCATATGTAGCAGTGCTCTTGCATTTCCTTGTATATGCTCTATTGAGGCTTCCATTGCCTAGTTGGAGTGATTGATTCCTCCATACATTGTATACATTGGCTGCTATATAAAATATTTATTAGCTATATCTCTCTTCATGTGTTCACATCTACAAGAATAACGCTGTCTTTCCATTTCTTGCTTGAGAATTTCTACAGTCCCTCACCGGACACTTTCTAAGGACATCTAGTAGTGGGAGATCCGTTTAACCACTCTAGAAGGATTTATTTGGAGCCTCCTCTTGGATTAGCACTTAGAAACATTGTTCTAAGGCATCCAGGTCATGGTTTCAAATCCTGTAGAAACCATTACTGGAAAATACGTTTTCCAGTCATGCCTTTCTAGCTGTCCCGAATTGGGAACATTACATCTACATAATGTTTACTAAGTGTCAAATCTTACCAAAAAAATTCCAAAAACATGATAAAAATTTAGAAAAACATATAGTGAACATAGTAGTTACAAGTCATGAATGCATATCTATTCATTTTTACTTAGTTTCATCTGAGGTTCATAGATAAGGCTCACTCATGTACCTGCTATCAAAATATTTAATAGCACCACTTGTTTTCTATGTGCTTCATTCAATTGGCTGCAAAACTTAGGGAAAAAAATAGGCATGACATAATAAACCTATTTGACATGTTACTACCACTTATGCCATCCTTTTGCATAAAATTTTAATATAGTCCAACACTTAAGCCTTCACTCTTTCTAAATGAACTTGTCAATTGATTCTCAAAACATTTGGACCCTTTGTGAAGATACAAAGCTATTGCTAACACCTTACATGCTAGATTAGGAAGAGGAAGAATTTCTATAGTTTGTATAGGATTTGGCATCAGATGCTCATGTAGAGTTGATAAAAGATACAATTTTTCAGAAGAGGTCCAAAATACAAGGCAGGGACAACATGACCTTTGGTGGTTTGGGTTGAAATGATAGCTTCCAGGTAAGGCTAAATGGTACGCTCGAGATAAGGTGCAGGAAAAATTTCCTCACCTCATTCAATAGAATAATTTTTGGAACAAAAGCCACCAAAAATGGGGAGTTGTGATCTAAATTGGATCATTATATTTTTTTCATCCATCTCAATGCTTTCAAAGTGGAAAAAGCTGAGGAATAAACTCACCGGACCATTTTTATTCATGACACCCAATTTGGAAAATTGGGGTTTGAAACCTTTTAGGAGTAATTTGAGGCATAAAACTACTTTTCTTGGGGCATAAATTTTTTTTCTCAAGGAACACCTTTCTGTGTTATTCTACATACAAATAACCTTCCAATGACACATGAATCACCTCAATAAGAGTTCATATGAAAAATTTATGCAACTAAAATGTTGACCTTCCTATTTTGACCACCATAATTCGAGAGGATTCCATGTTAGCCCCCATTATTCATGGAAAAGGGGCTAGACACATGATCACGATGAATAGTACTCTATAAGAGTCAATATTGTAACACTAGTTAAGAGCTGAAGGATTCAAACCTAACCACTATTAGGAAATCATGATATGTTATAACTAGACCACTAGGAGGAAAAGGGGTTCCATTCTATTTGAGTGCATTTTTCTCCATGGATGATAAAATAGACTAGAGTGGATAGGGAGAGAAAAAACACAGAGTATTTTTCCAGTGTAGAAACCCACAAGGTTCACTTCATTGTACTTGCATCCATTTTCCATTTTGAGAAAGAGAGAAAAGAAGCCTCGCCTTCTAGTTTGATTTTCTCTCGAAAGGGTTTCCCAGGGTATATATTGTGTTCATATGGTTGTGAGTGATTTTATTTTTTTCTGTTTTGTATTTTCCACATTTTACATATTGCATGCATGGAATTGTAACCTAATATATTCACAAGACTAGTGAAAAATAATACACATAGTAGAGATTTCAAAATTTTAAGTATACTTTTATTGGATTTGTTGTGATGAACTGTCTAGTGGAACATCCATGAAAATTTAAAAATCACTTGATATTCATTCTTATCTTGATTTTGGGAAGAAAAACTATCTTTCATATAAATGATAAAATAGGAAGAAGGTTTAGAAATGAACATTTCACTATGGTTGGATTAGTGCTTGGGGATGGAATCTATTAGCCAATATTTTGCATAAGTCTTATTGTCAAGTTAAAACATAGGTAAAGTTATTTAATTGTTGAAAAAAAAAAAACATATTGATTTATATTCCTTGAATCAGTTGTTACAAATGATGATTATGGGGATGAATGGGGCCAATTCTAAATTTATTCTTAAGTTGAAAATCAAGTTGAAGACTCCTAAATGGTATTATCTTACAACACGGGTGGGTGGGTATAGTGCATTGATGATGAAAAGTAGTTAGTGGTAAAATGAAACCACCAAATGAAGTGAAAAAGGTTAGTAGTCAAGAAAAGCCACCAGATACAATGATGAAGTGGTCAGTGGTAGGCCACAAGAATGTGAAACTTCCTAGATCTAAAATCCTACTGCAGCAATTGATGAGAAATCTTCTACCTGTTAATTACTTGAACAAGTTATTTATTGTTTTCTACGGTGATTACTGAAATCCATACACTACAACCTTCACAAAATTAAAATGCGAAAAAATAAAGGCACGAAAACGAGATTTGGTACTAATAATTCATAGACACATGACACCATTATTTTTGGACCAATGTCCTTGGAAAAACAAAATGCGATAAAACCGGTGCAACAAGTGAGTGTTTATTTATTATGCAGTAATTTTCTAAGTACAAATCTATGATTTTCAACACTAAAAAATCATACATAGGAAACTGACAAGTAAAATCTTGTGAGAAAAATCTCACTCTTCCATGAGAATCCAACATTGACCTTAGCTCAAGATGAACTTCTCTGCTTAGTGACTGCATCACTTTGCGCAATATCTACGTTACAACTGATGCTGGCCTCTCTCTCTATTGATTGAAAACTAGGTCCTTCAAGCCTCCGGAAACTCCCTTCGGTGACTGGAACTGAATCCTGACCGTTTCCTCAATATAAAATCGAACTCCCTCTGCAGCTTTTTGTAGTCCCTGCATACTTATTAGGTCCCTATTTTACTAGTATAGTCCCTCACTGTTGTCAGTGCAACCCCCTTATTGTTATTTTTTACCACTGTGGTCCCCATATTGTTATTATTGTGCCCCATAAAAGCCCACTATTGTTATTGTTGTGCCCTGTTGTAGTATACAACACCCCCTATTTATTTTCACTAAATGGGGACCCTTTAAAATAAATAGAAAATTTATTAATTTGATTTTATCTTAGCCTAAGTCTAAAACTTTAGGAAATAATTTTTTTTCCCTTTTCGCTTTGATTTCTTAGTGCTCATCACAAATCACATAGCTTGCAAGCCTAACAACTTAAAACATATTAAGTCTTGCGAGTTATGATATGCACTAAAACTTTTTGAAGTCATATAAAACTCCCATCACACTTTAAAAAGAAATCACATCGCACCTTGTAAAACGATCAACTTATGACAATTCGGTAAGAGTTACGATTAGTCAGACCCGATGAATTAAGAAAACAAAAATCATAAAACTTCAAATGTCCGATAGAGCGCATCAACGCGATTCCATAGAGCACTTCGCATTTCGCAGAAAATAACCAAATGCAAGTTTTATTACCGTATGGAAATTGCGATTTTTAATTTCTGCAGATCGCATTTCGTGAAATTCATCGGTAACGGAAAAAATAACTAATAGAAATAATATTGAGTTTCGATATGCGATATTGATAGTTATTTCTCAAGTGTGAAAAATGATTCATATATAATCATCCGGATATAAGATCTAACTTCTTAAATTGATTGATAGAAATTTCACATAAAGGTGTGTAAGAGATTTGATTGGAAGAAATATGGGTGATTAAAAAAATTTAATGAGAGTAAAGGTTTGAAAGATTCATATCTACTTCGAGCATGTTTTGAATGATTGAACATCAGATTTTTGATTATATCGCTTTAAATCTATCCTTCTCTCCATTTTACCTCAGATCTAAAGTTCCCTCTGTTCACTTGAATTTAGGAAACCGCTTAACGGAGCAAGGATAACAGGGATGAAGAAGAAAGGCAAGGAAATTGCACAAGCATCATCTACTGAAGACTCATATATGTCTCCCTTATTCTCAGATACCACCTTTAACAAGGATTACGGCAGTTCCTCGTGGGAGGAAATGTATCAACTATTCAAGAATGAAAAACCAAGGGTAATAACCAAAGTTGCTACAACAGGCGCGTCAATTTATTCAGACTCGACTTATTTCGACGTTGCATGCTCATTCATTCATAGAGTAGCAATGAGGCCAAAGATTCTCCCCTATACAGATATGATTAAGTGGGTAATTTACCACTTGAAAATAGTAGATAGAACATTTAAGAATTCAAAGGATGAGAATATTGGTTCATTCAAAGTAGAAGATTTGAGGAAAATGTACCACTTACTTGTCCCATAGTATAACTATGATAAAGCTTTTGTCGAAAGCTTTACAAAGAAACATCTAGACCTAATGAAAGTTATAAAGGAATTGAAGGATGATCAAGGCAAGCTGAGAACGGAAAAACTTGATATGTACCTGATAGCACAAATTCCTTCCTCTTATTGCTATGCTTCAGGTATGTTGTGTAGATTGTTTTCAAAGTCTTATAGTACTAGGATTTCTGTAGCTTGGGTCCCATTAATTGACACAATAGTCAATTCTTTAATTTTGAATTGGGAAAATATCCTGCCTGATAATTTGGCTAGAAGTATCATGGATGATAGAAGTAAAAGAAGTGTTTCCTCTAGGGTAATACCCCAATTTTACATGAGTGCCTATGTCATGGATGTTGTTTTCTTTTGTTCGATTTTTCAAACCATGGGATGGAAATGGACAATCCAAGACCCCAATCCAATCCACATTTACCACAGAGCCCTTTGGGAGTTAGCTTTTCTTCTACATTTTTACAAAATTTTCCAAAGAGTCATACTGCCTATGCACCAGATTATATTTAACGAGAAAGCTCCTAGGATTTCAAAAGAAGCTAGTGTAGACATTTTTCTCGTTTCTAGATGGTTTTCCGAAGAGAGTTTCACCTATATCAGAGTTTTCGGGAGTTATTCTTCTCCCCACGTCTTATCCTATTATGTTCATGACAAGCTACTTGCTAGATATATTACTTACCAACTTGTGGTAAATGGTATTTCAAAGCAAATCAAAGATGCTAAGAAGGCCATTTGGTCCAATTTCCTTTTGCAATGCGATAATTTTTCACTTATGATATTGGCCATACCTTCAAGGAATTTTCAAATGATAATTTATTAAATTTGGTTGTAATGCCAAAATGGCCATATGATCCAATGATGTGATTAATAATTTCACCACAGAGCTCAAGTTGAAGCCTTTTCTGAAAGAGATTGATAGATTTGATGATTTCCTCTAAGGCATTGAGAAGTTTACAGATGTACTAAAAATTGCATTCAATCACCTATTTCAAGATGAATTTGAAGCCTTCCAATCATACAAAAAAAAGAGATTGGAAAGGATTACTTTAGACTTATTTATTATTTAAGATGTTAACAGATCAACTCCGAGTATTTTCTCAGATAATGAAGCTAAAGACATGTCTAAAGATGAGTCAGGGAAATCAGAACACAATTCTCAGAATTCAGATCATTTTGACAATGAATCCAAAAACATAAATGAGAGCCCAAAAAAGGTATTTGATAAAGTAATCAAAGATATTGAAATGCAAGAGAAAGAATTAATTAATGGAACTGAATCCTCTTCCTAAGAAATTCAGCACAACAAAATTACACCTGATCAAGCAGAGAAGTCATATCCAAAATATTTTAAGAGTCAATGGGATAAGTTTTCTAAGGCATTGCAAACGTCACAACCGAATCCTAATACTAATTAATCTACCAGTTTTCAAATGCTAGAGAATTCTTAGAAATTAGTGGAAACTTCTACTCCACTACAACAAGTTCTTGAAACTCATGATCAAGAGATCATTCTCGCCTACCCTACTGAGTATATAGTTCTACAATTTGAAGAAATTCCTTCACTGGATGTCTTCTATAGTCCTAATCATAAGGATGTATTCAAGAGAAGAAAAAGGAGAAGAATTGATGATACAATCTCAAATCTTACAAATGAATCTGTTGATGTTTTATGGAAGGATCCCCTAGTTGATCCTACTGAACATTTAACCAAGCTATCACAGTTTGTAGGGGCATATGCTATTGACACTATTGATAAGGCCACTGAAGTTCAATTGTTACTGAAGCAGAGAGAAGAAAAAATACAAGATTTATAAATACTGTTAGAGCAAGAAAAGTCTAACTCCAGTAGGGAAATGGAATTAAAAATGTCTCAATTTCAAAATGGTTTTGAAAGGTTAACTTTGCAGCATCAGGTGAAACTTACAGAAAAGGAACCACAACTGGAAGCAGCAATGGAAAAAATAAAAATCCAGCCACAGGTAGAGAAATTCCAAAAATAAGCATTGGAAGTGAATGATAAGCTAAAGCAACAATAAGAAGTATTTTTCCAACAAGCTTCAATTACTAGCTCTTATTATGATTCAAGTGAAATCCTGATCCAACAAGTGGCTATCCAGAAACTTGAGTGTGAGAAAATTGAGAAGAAAATCAATGAATACATTCAATGGCAAGCATTAGGCTCAGGAAAAGAAGTTGATCTACCCTAGGTAGATAAATTTCACAAGGAAATCTTATTTAAAGAGTGGGAAGCACAACTAAGGCAAGCAGACAAAGTAACAACAAAAGCATCAAGGTTAACAAAGGAAATTACTGAATCTGTATGTGAACAACTTTTGAAAGTTGAGCTTATCAAAGAGTCCACATATTAAGTGCTCTCGGAAATCAATACGTTAGAAGCACAGTGGAAACAAAGGACATAAATGTAGGAAGAAATGATTAAAAAAGTAAATAAGTTTGATCCAGAAAATTATTGGAATTTTCTGATCAAACCTTACCATCAGTACCAAACCCTGCAATCATTAATTGATTCAAAAAAAAGGTTGCAGCCAACACTTTCAAATTCAGTATTCAAGGGCCAGGTCAGATTGAAAATTTTGCAGCCAACTCAGCTTAAACCCATGCTAGATATTTGTCAACTTCGAGATCAAATCCAAAAGGAAGATCAACATTCATAGTTATATTGTTACTTTATTTTCCTAGATTGTAGTTGAAGTTTGTCTTATGAGGATGATTGTTTGAAACCTCCTCTATTTTTATGTAATAATCTATTTTCAAACATATCATAGTTTAGTATTTAAACCCTTCTCATGCATTTAGAGAGGGGTCCAGAAATTTATCAAAAATATTTGCAAAGAATGCACTTCTGTAAGTTTGTAAATGCTTTAATGGATTAATGGAACAAAATCTGTTATCTTTTGACATTTGAAGTTGCTTAATTGATGTTGCACTATTGTACTCTTTAAATTGCTTGAAAGTGAAGAGGAGCATAAAATCTACTGTCATTTTATATGAGTAGGACTTCGTATATATAGTACTTCTATTCATTTATATTAAGTTTTTCTTTCTAGATTGACAATTATCTTTTTCCTGCATTATGTATTTGAATTTTTATCATAAATGAATGTTAAATGTACTTCTGTACTAATATTTTTCTATGATTTCTTATTGGATATACATATGAATGCGATATAATTTTCACAATTATTTTAATCAAAATATTTTGTTAAAAGAATCATCTTTACATAATTTTCATCTCTTTCAACTGTTAAATAATCTTCATTACTAATAGTTGGAGGATATCTTTTAAGATCACATAAAGAAAGAAACACCCTAGGTATATAGTATAATAGATTAGTGTTAGATAAATGCATATGATAGATTAAAATAATCTCCCATTGCATGTTATATAAACGAAACACGCCCCAAAATCATCCTTATTGGGAAACTAGTCCCTTCATCCCCAGTCGGAGCCACGACACCAAATGGAAAATGAATTTCTTTAAGGTCTGGACTGGGTGGTTTTCCCCCATGTTGTGGCAACGGAATTCCGATTCCTCAACATTTTTGTGCTATAAGGAGGGCCAATTGTGAATGGCAAGAAGATCTTATCAAAAAAGTCAATCTAAGAGTTTCTCTCCCTCTAGATCCCCTTCAACTTCTATAACATTAGCTAGATCTAAATCTTTAAGATCTAAAGTTGAAAATCCTTCTCCTAAGTCTCCTAGCGATACTCAACCCATACTATCTCCTAATTTTCATAAAAAATCCCCTAAAGTTCAGTCTTTAATAGAAAATTTAGAGAGAGTATCCATTTCTGCTGAAAATACTGAATCTTCTCAAACATATGAGATTAGTATTTCATCTTCTTTACAACCCAGAAGAATATTAACTCGATCAGAAACTCAAAATACATGAATCCTTCCTTTTTAATTTACCATCGATACTTCTCGAAGGAAGATAAAAAGGACTGAATCAGAGTCAATCAACAGTGAGATCTTACTTCCACAACTTCCATTCCAATAATCAACATTACTTTGACTAGTTCTAGTACTCAGACTACTACTCCTTCAACTAGTTCTAGCACTTAGCTTGCATCGTCTTCAAATCAAACTCAATCCATCACATCCACCCAAGGACCAATATCAGGCCAGGTAACTCCACCAAATGTACAACCATGGAACAATCCAGGGGCTGTACAAATTCCTGATCCTCTTTATCCTCTCCCAAAATACCCTGAATAACATATTCATAATTACATGTTAGCCATTAATTTAAAAGAGGTAGTAGAAGAAGATTGTGTTGTAAGATTATTTCCATTTAATCTCATAGGATCTGCAGGATCCTGGTATTTTTCATTACCTTTTTTCTCTATAACTAGATGGAATATGTTCGAAGAACAATTTTTAGCTAAGTTTGGAGATGACAGAACCACTGCATCACTCATCAATGATTTGTCAAATCTAAAGGCAAAAACATAGGAGAAAATAAAAGGTTTTAATTCAATATTTAATAAATTTCTCAATAAAATTCCCGCTACAACAATTCCTGGTGCAGAAGTTCAAATTGAGTGGTATATTTCATCTCTCCCATCTAATATAGCCATTTTTGTTAATAGAGAAAAATTACCTACATTGGTAGAAAATATGAAGGAATATTTATTTGTAGAGAAACGCATAATCACTCTTGAAAAGAAGAATTCCCAAGAATATAGGAAATCAAAGAAAGTATCATTCAAAGATGATTAAAAAAATAAGCCATCCAAAGACCCTTTTGATGTAGAAGGTCTTTAGAAAGTTTTAAAGACTATGACAAATGAGATGACAAATATCAAGAAAGAAGTTGCTGAAAGTTCTAGCTCAAAAGAGAATTTCACACCCTTCAAGAAAAATTAGTCTTCTAATTCTCAACCCCCAAATATTATATCTAATGCTGAGTCTGATCAAGATATAGATGAAGAACAAACAGAAGAAGAAGAAACTGAACAAGAAGAAGAAGTTGAACTAAATGGAATGTGGGATTTTATCCTATCAAATGAGGAACAACAAGAAGCTTTAATTGTGAGTACAAGGACCAAAAATAATACTAAACCAACATAGCCAAATCAAAAACAGAAAAATTCAACGTTTGCTAAAGATAAAACAGTAAGTAAAAAGTCTACATCTAAGACTACACAAACAAACCCTCCTACTTCAGATGTCCCACCTACATCAAAGACAATGGTAGTCTTCAACACTATTGAGTATAATGTAGTTGAAGATATAAAAAAGGCCAGGGCCAAAATTTCAATTCATGGACTTACTAAGTTAAAGCAACAACAGAAAATCTTACTCAGAGATTTAAATGTAGTTCCTACTTCAGCCTTACCTGCTCCAGTAGTAGTCCAAGCTGCTAATAAAATGGGTAAACCTCCTTCCCCTTCAACTAAAATAGATGCTACAGATTTGATTATGATAGGTGACTGATCTATATCTCATACTCCTCCATTTATTTTGACCTATGATATCTATAATAAAAATGTCCATAATTGTTTAATAGACTCAGGGGATTCCTCTAATATCATGTCAAAATCAGTTTGTGCTAAGTTGAACATAGCTCCTCAGATTTCCCCTGTTCATATAGTACAAATTGATAGAACTAAAGTAGAGGTTGTAGGAGAAATAAATTATGTCTCTATCAGATTATCATCAAACCCTAAGGTTGCTCAGATAATCGATATATTGGTGGCTGATATTATTGAGTTTTATGGTTTAGTGTTAAGCCGAGACTGGTCTGAAAAACTTCATAGATATTTTGCAATAGACTGGTCACATATGTGGCTACCACACAATGAAAAGCCTAATCAAATCCAGGTAGACCGAGAGAAATTAATGAAGCATACAGTCATTGGTCTTGAAGGGATAAAAAAACCGATAGCATTAAATAATAATATTATTGGAAACTACTCGGCAGAATAATTTATTGGAAATTTTAATGCTCAAACATCACCCTTTTTCGATAATGCAGTTATCTAACACATCGAGAATTTTTCCCAGACAGACACTTCGAAATATAAAATTTTGTAGATAAACCAGTAGTTAATTCTTTATTTTGACGGCTATAAATCAGAAGATGGTGCAGGAGCTGGTTGTATTTTAATAAGACTAGAAGGAGAAAAAACCATGTTAGCTTGCAGACTTGAATTCAATTGCACAAATAATATAGCAGAATATGAAGCATTAATCGAAGGTTTGTACAAAGCAATTGATCTTGACATCAAATATATGAAAGTCCTAGGAGATTTAGAAATAATTATTAAACAGGTAAGAAATACCATTCATTGTCATTCTGGACATTTAAAGCATTACCAATCATTAGTCCAGGAATTGACCATTCACGTCTTAGCTTTCAATATTTCTTCGGTGCCTAGGATACAAAATGTTAGTGCAGATTTTTTGGCTAATGTAGCATCAAAATTAATCCCATCTCAATAATTTAGTCCCGATAGATTTTCCATTGAATTGATTTTTGGCCATCTGTTCCTGACAATATTACCAATTAGAGAGTATTTAATAATAATTCAGATATCATGTATTTCTTTACTTCTGAATAATCTTATGATAGTCAAATTTTAGATTAAAATAAACATGACACTCAGATAAAGGATGAGCAAGATGAAAATCCAATTCCTAAGTCAATAGTCAAATTAGAAGACCTTTATGATCTAAAAGATAGGTTTAAAAGAGTTACTAACTCTAAAACTCAAAGTTCTACCTTAAGATTTGAGTTAGTAAATCTTGGAACTGATGATAAACCTCAAAATGTAAATTTAGGTCTTGGTCTATCTTCTGATGAAAGATTATCATTTATCAAGTTATTAAGGATGTACACAAGTGGTTTTTCTTGGGATTACGCTGATCTTAAAACATATGACACTTCTATTATTCAACACACTATTCCTATGATTTCATATGAGAAACCTATACAACAAAAGTTGAGGAAAATTCACTTGAATCTTGAAACTCAAATCAAAATAGAATTGAGTAAACTCCTCAAAGAAAAGATCATCTTTCCAGTTAAACATTCTAAATGGGTCTCAAATTTGGTTCCTGTTAGGAAGAAAAATGGTGATGTTACAACTTGTATTGATTTTAGAAATTTAAGCAAAGCATGTCAAAAGGACAGTTTTCCATTGCTAACCATGGAACAAATACTGCAAATAGTAGCTGGTTCTGAGCTTATGTCTTTTCTAGATGGATTTTCAGGATATAACCAAATCCTCATACATCTAGATGACAGATTAAAGACCACATTCAAGACTAAGTGGGGAAATTACACCTATCAAAAGATGCCATTTGGGTTAATTAATGCAGGTGCCACTTTTAAGAGAGCCATGGACACAATTTTTAGAAGAAACATCAACAATCAGTGGTTATTTATCTAGATGACATTACAGTATTTTCTAGACAAGTAACCAATCATGTGAATGACCTAAAAAAATTCTTTGAGAGATGTAAAAAGTATGGAATTTCATTAAACCCAAAGAAGTCATATTTGCTTTAGATGAAGGAAAATTTTTAGGATTCATTATGTCAAAGAGAGGTATCTATATTGATCCTGAAAGAATTGAAGAGATTAAAAGAATTCCTTTTCCTCATAGCAAGAAAACTATGCAGTCATTTCTTGGACAAATAAATTTTGTAAAAATATTTGTCCCTGACTTTTCAAAAATAGTTTTACCATTACAAAACATGATTAATAAAAAATTCAGTATTTAAATGGGGACATAATGAAAGAGAATCATTTGATTTATTATCAATGCTCCATTCCTGACTACCCCCAATTTTCCTAATCCTTTTACTTTATACACCTTCTCATCAGATACATCTTATGTTGTTGTTCTAACACAACTTAATTACCAACAAATTGAAGCACCAATATCATTTTTTAGTTCCAATTTGCAAGGCGCAGAACTAAATTATTCATCTGTTGAGAAAAAAACATTTTCTTTATTTAAAGCTATAAATAATTTTAGACGATTTCTCCTTAAAAATCACATCAAAATAATAGTTCCATTCTTTATAGTGAGACAACTATTGATGCAAAGAAAATTAGGAGAGAAAAGGGCTAACTAGGTTACTGCTATACAATAATATGATGTAGAAATAAGACCTTCTAAAATTGTTAGAGGTCAAGGTTTTTGAAGAATTCTATCAGAAGCATCACATTTATCATCAGAGGCAGATTCAGGTAATAATGTGCAAATATCAAAGGTAAGCCTCAATGATGTGCAATATCAATATGCTGATCTCAAATTTTATTTGAAAAATGGATATGCCTGAACCCAAATCAGTTATAAAACAAAACATGATTTGAGATTAAAGGGAAATTAATATGAAATAATCAATGGCATATTGTTTAGAAGAAACTTTGATTATGTGTTATTAAGACGCTTAGAGAAAACTGAAGCATAAAAAGTTTTGCAAGAACTCCATGATGGACTAGATGGAGGACATTTTGGAGGGCATACAACAACACATAAAATCTTGCATGTGGGTTACTGTTGGCCTACACATTTCAAAAATGCTCATGAATATGCAAGAAAATGAAAAATTTGTCAAAGTGCATCTGGAAGACAAAGGAAACCAACCTTCCCATTACAACTAATTAATATTGAAAAAACATTTGAGCAATGGGGATTAGATATAATCGATGAGATTTTTCCTAACTTTTCCAAACATCATAAATATATTCTCACAACTACAGATTATTTTACTAAATGTGTGGAAGCAATTCCATTAAAGGTAGCCAACTTTGAAAATATTATTGAATTCATTGATCAATTTATCATAACTAGGTTTGGTTTACCTACTGCTGTAATGTTCAATAATGCATCTTATTTCTCAAGAGCTGCTATGAAATAATTTGAATTCAAAAGAAGTTTTAACTTAAGTATTCTGCAAATTATTATCCGCAAGGAAATGGTTTAGTATAATCCACAAATAAAAACATTATTAGAATCATCAAATGAAATGTTGATCAAAACCAATGAAATTGGCACAAATCATTAACATTTTCTCTTTGGGTAGACCGAATAACTCAGAAGGCCTCCATTGGCACTTCTCCATTCAATCTTTTTTATGGAAAAGAAGTTGTTCTTCCTACCAATGTAGTTATTCCTTCTCTTGCCTCAGTTCAATTTATTGATGAATCTCCTTCTTCTTCCTTGCAAGTAAGACAATTTCAAATTCTTAAGCTTGAATAAGAAGGAGGAAAATCTAAAGTTACTCATGTGCACATCATCAATAGATAGTAAAGGCTTCATTTGATTCAACTTCTATCCCTCCAAAAAACTTCCAAATTGGTGATCTGGTATTTAAATTGGACAAAGCACATGAGGAAAAAGGTAAACACACCAAATTTCAAAGACTCTGGTTAGGTCCATTTCAAATCATTGAAGAAATAGGCCCATCAAAATTTTTACTGCAAAATCTATCAGGAAAAAGAGATTCTTTGCCTGTTAATGGGAAGATTTAAAAGAAATACTTTTCATAGGAGGCAACCCCTTCTATTCCTTGTATATTATTGTCTTTTATTTTCCTTAGGAAAAAAAAAGTTGCGTAGTATTCATTTTTGGCTTTTAAAGTAAATATCTCAGATTTTTTTTTGATTTATTGCTTATAGAAATAAGAAATGTTAAGGAAATAATCGAAAGATTTGAATATCAAAGAGATTCTATTTTTATTGAAAGATGCAATTTCACTGAAGTTATTTATTCTCTAATGAACTCTCATCTTTATAAAGCATGGTTATTCTGTTAGCAGTTAAGAAAATAATATTTAACATAGTAAATACTCTTTTACAGATAAGAAATATAAAAACTCAAAAAATTATCATCCAGAATCCTCAAAAGGACCAATGATTCACCCCATCTGGAAAAAATTATCAATTTTTAGAAATAAATTCAAAAAAATTATGTCAAAAAACTTAGAAGATAATAAGTCTCATCAAGAGCTTGTTTACCATGTTCATAGGGAAATAGTTGAACTGACATTACCAATACTGCCTACCAAAATAGGGTAATGACTTGAGATTATATCAGGAGGACAAGGGGTCTCATCAAGAGCCATCTTGATCAGTTTAATTACAACTAGTGAATGGCATTGCCAATATTTGGTTACCAAGCCAAGACAATGGCTTTCAGGTAAATAAAATTACAATAGAAAATATCTACAAAAAGAAAACAAGTTCCAAAAGAGATAAAGTATATAAAGTTGGAATTTATTTTTAAAAATTGTAAGAAATATTGGATGGGACAATGAATCATTGATGGGTAAAAGGTAAGCCTGCCAAAAAGCTTAAATTTCCTATTGTATTAGAGGCTCTACCTGTGATAAAATAGCATATATATATAAAGCTAATCTGAAAGAGCCACTTGCTTCATCTTTTTGAACTGAGTAAAGACTAATATAGATACTCATACTTCTATTTTTAAAGAGGGATTCTTATGAATTATAATTAAGAGAAATTTTATTGCTTAGTGAGATATTATTTATTGAAATTCATTCCTACAACTATTTCTATTTTGAAAAAGTTGTTAGCAATTTCAAAAACTAATCAAAGATAGTTGGTTCTCCCAAGTGAATTGCCAATTGTTGTAATATACAAAAACCCCCATTTATTTTCACTAAATGGGGACCCTTTAAAATAAATAGGAAATTTATTAATTTGATTTTATCTTAGCCTAAGCTAAAACTTTAGGAAATAAAGTTCTTTCCATTTTCGTTTTGATTTCTTAGCGCTCATCCCAAATCGCATAGCTTACAAGCCTAAAAAATTAAAACATGTTAAGTCTTGCGATCTACGATATGCGCTAAAACTTTTTGAAGTCATCTAAAACTCCCGTCACAAAATCTTTAAACACCGCTTTAAAAATAAATCGCATTGGATCTTGTAAAACGATCAACTTATGACAATTCGGTAAGAGTTGTGATTAGTAAGACCAGATGAATTAATAGAACAACAATAATAAAACTTTAAATGTCTGATAGAGTGCATCGGCGTGATTCCATAGCGCACTTCACATTTCGCAGAAATAACCAAATGCAAGTTTTATTACCGTATGGAAATTGCAATCTGCAATTTGCGTAGATCGCATTTCACGAAATTCATCAGTAACAGAAAAAATAACTAATAGAAATAGTCTTGAGTTATGATATGTGATATTGATAGTTATTTCTCAAGTGTGCGAAATGATTCATATCTAATCATCCAGATATAAGATCGAACGTCTTAAATTGATTGATAGACATTTCACGTAAAGGTGTGTAAGAGATTTGATAGGAAGAAATATGGGTGATTAATGACATTTAATGAGAGTAAAGGTTTGAAAGATTCATATCTAATTCGAGCATGTTTTGAATGATTGAACGTCAGATTTATTATTATATCGCTTTAACTCTATCTTTCTCTCCATTTTACCTCAGATCTAAAGTTCCCTCTGTTTACTTTAATTCAGGAAACCACTTAATGGAGCAAGGATAATAGGGATGAACACGAAAGGCAAGGAAATTGCACAAGAATCATCTACTGAAGACTCATATATGTCTCCCTTATTCTTAGATACCACCTACAACAAGGATTGTGGCAGTTCCTCATGGGAGGAAATGTATCAACTCTTCGAGAATGAACAACCAAGGGTAATAACCAAAGTTGCTACAACAGGTGCGTCAGTTTCTTCAGACTCGACTTGTTTCGACGTTGCATGCTCATTCATTCATAAAGTAGAAACGAGGCCGAAGATTTTCCCCTATACATATATGATTAAGTGGGTAATTGACCACTTGAACATATCAGATAGAACATTTAATAATTCAAAGGATGAGAATATTGGTTCATTGAGATCTGAAGATTTGAGGACAATATACCACTTACCTGTCCCACAACAGAACTATGATAAAGATTTTTTCCAAAGCTTTACAAAGAAACATCCAGAACTAATGAAAGTTATAAAGGAATGGAAGGATGACCAAGGCAATTTGAAACGGGAAAAAATCGGTATGTACCCGATAGCACAAATTCCTTCCCCTTATTGCTATGTTGCCGGTATGTTGTGTAGATTTTTTGCAAAGTTTGATACTACTAGGTTTTCTGTAGATTGGATCCCATTAATTGACACAATCATCAATTCTTTAATTCTAAATTTGGAAAATATCATGTCTTATAATTTGGCCAGAAGTATCATGGATTATAGAAGTAAAATAAGTTTTTCCTCTAGGGTAGTACCCCCCTTTTACATGAGTGCCTATGTCATGGAACGAGAAAGCCCCTAGGATTTCCAAAGAAGCTAGTGCAGACATTTTTCTTGTTTCCAGATGGTTTGCTGAAGAGAGTTTCACCTATGTTAGAGTTTTCGGGAGTTATGCTTCTCCCCACGTCTTACCCTATTATGTTCCTGACTAGCTACTTGCTGGAGAGATTGCTTACCAACTTGTGGTAAATGGTATTTCAAATCAACTAAAATATGCTAAGAAGGCCATTTGACCTTATTTCCCTTTGCAGTGTGGTACTTTTGCACTTTTTGATATTGGCCATACCTTCAAGGAAGTTTCAAATGATAATTTATTAAATTTGGTTGTAATTCCAATCCAACCATATGAACCCAGTGATGTGATTAATAATTTCACCACAGAGCTCAAGTTAAAGCCTTTTCTGAAAGAGATTGATAGATTTGATGATTTCTTCCAAGGAATTGAGAAGTTTACAGATGTACTAAAAATTTCATCTAGTCACCTCAATCAAGATGACTTTGAATCCTTCCAATCATACATAAAAAATATATTGGAAAGGATTCCTTTAGACTTATTGATTATTGAATATGTTGACAGACCAACTCTGAGTTTAGCTCAGATAATGAAGTTAAATACATGTTTGAAGATGAGTCAGGGAAATCAAAACAAAATTCTCAGAATTCAGATCATTCTGATAATGAATCCAAAAACAGAAATGAGAGCCCGAAAAGGTAGTTGATAAAGTAATCAAAGAGATTGAAATGCAAGAGAAAGAAGGAATTAATGGAACCGAGTCCTCTTCCCAAGAAATTTAGCACAACCAAAATACACTTGATCAAGCAGAGTAGTCACAACCAAAATATTTTAAGAGTCATTGGGATAAGTTTTCTAAGGCACTGCAAATGTCACAACCAAATCCTAATATTGATCAATCTACAAGTTTTCAGACGCCAAAGGATTCTCATAAATTAGTGGAAACTACTACTCCACTACAACAAGTTCATGAAACTCATGATCAAGGGATCATTCCGACGTATCCTATTGAGCAGATAGTTTTACAAATTGAAGAAATTCCTTCACTGGATGTCTTCTACAGTCCTAATCATAAGGCTGTAGTCAAGAGAAGAAAAAGGAGAAGAATTGGTGATACAATCTCAAATCTTACAAATGAATCTGTTGACGTTTTATGGAAGGATCCCCTAGCCGATCCTACTGAACATTTAACCAAGCTATCACAGTTTGCAGGGGCATATGCTACTACCACTATTGATAAGGCCACTAAAGTTCAATTGTTACTGAAGCCGAGAGAAGACAAAATGTAAGATTTAGAAAGACTGTTAGAGCAAGAAAATTATAACTCCAACAGGAAAATGGAATTAAAAATGTCTCAATTTCAAAATTATTTTGAAAGGTTAACTTTGCAGCATCAGGTGAAACTTATAGAAAAGGAAGCACAACTGGAAGCAACAATGGAAAAATAAAAATCCAGCCACAAGTAGAGCAATTCAAAAAATAAACATTGGAAGTGAATGATAAGCTAAAGCAAGAACAAGAAGTATTTTTCCAACAAGCTTCAATTACTAGCTCTTATTATGATTCAAGTGAAATCCCGATCCAACAAGTGGCTATCAAGAAACTTGAGTGTGAGAAAATTGAGAAAAAAATCAATGAATACATTCAATGGAAAGCATCAGACTCAGGAAAACAAGTTGATCTACCCCAGGTAGATAAATTTCACAAGGAAATCCTTTTTAAAGATTGGGAAGCACAACTAAGGCAAGCAGACAAAGCGACAAGAAAAGCATCAAGGTTAACAAAGAAAATTACTGAATCTGTATGTGAACAGCTTTTGAAAGCTGAGCTTATCAAAGAGTCCACATCTGAAGTGCTCTAGATATCAAGCCGTTAGAAGCACAGTGGAAACAAAGGACAAAAATGCAGGAAGAAATAATTAAAAAATTAAATAAGTTTGATCAAGAAAATTATTAAATAAGTTTGATCAAGAAAATTATTGGAATTTTCTGATCAAACCTTATCATTAGTACCCAACCCTACAATCATTAACTGATTCAACAAAAAGGTTGCAGCCAACAATTTTAAATGTAGTATTCAAGGGCCAAGTTAGATCGAGAATTTCAGAGCCAGCTCAGCTTAAACCCATGCTAGATATTTGTCAACTTCGGGATCAAATCCAAAAGGAAGATCAACATCATAATTATATTGTTACTTTATTTTCCTAGATTGTAGTTGAAGTTTGTCTTACGAGAATGGTTGTTTGAAACCTCCTCTATTTTATGTAATAATCCATTTTTAAACATATTATATTTTAGTATTTTAAACCCTTCTCATGCATTTAGAGAAGGGTCCAGAAATTTATCAACAACATTTGCAAAGAATGCACTTCTTTAAGTTTGTAAATGCTTTGATGGATTAATGGAACAAAATTTGTTATCTTTTGACATTTGAAGCTATTTAACTGATGTTGAACTATTTTTACTCTTTTAATTACTTGAAAGTGAAGAGGAGGAGAAAATATACTGTCAGTTTATATGAGTAGGACTTCATATATATGGTACTTCTATTCATTTATATTAAGTTTTGCTTTCTAGATTGACTCTTTTTCTTGCATTATATATTTGAACTGTTAACATAAATGAATGTTAAATGCACTTCTATACTAATATTGGTCTATTATTTCTTATTGGATATATAATCACACATATAGATGCAATATACTTTTCACAATTCTTTTAATCAAACTATTTTGTTAAAAGAATCATCTTTATATAATTTTTATCTCTTTCAACTGTTAAATACTCTTCATTATTAATAGTTGGAGGATATATTTTAAGATCACATAAATAAAGAAACACCCCTGGTATATAGTAGAATAGATAAGTGTTATTAAATGCATATGATAGATTAGAATCATCTCCCATTGCATGTTATATAAACAAAACACACCGGAAAATCATCCTTATTGGGAAACTGGTCTCTTCATCCCCAGTCGGAGCCACCACACCAAACGAAAAAGGACTTGATCTAAGTTTCGGACTGGGTGTTTTTCCCCCATGTTGTGGTAATGGAATTCTGAGGCCTCAACATGCCCTTACATTATTATTGTTAGGCCGACAAGGATTATATTGTGACCCCATGGACTCCTATATATAGAAAGGAGTTTTTATCATTTGTATCATCCAAGAATTTTTCATTTATGTAATGTAAAGGAGGTTCCCCCCTCGAAGAGGTTGATTTCTAAGTCATTGATCTATATTTTCTTATATTTTGTGAGTTGGATTCATAAAATTTGGTATCAGAGCTTTGGATGTTAGGGTTTCACTGCTTCAAACAGGCCATCGTGGAATTTATGCTATAACTTTTTTTATACGAAGTTTTAGAAGATAAAAAAACCCATTTGTGAAGAAATTCTGAGGAGCTTCGTGTGAAAATTTTAGATCTGGGTTTGGAATATTTTTGGAGATATGATCTGTGGAATTTAGGGTTGTTGGAGGCTCCCAAATTTCATCTCAAAGAGGTGATGTTGGGAAAATCATCATAACTATCTCTTTGAGCATCGGATTGGAATTATATAAAAAGTTTCTAAAATTAAATGGACTTTAGTTTCACGTGTATCAATTTCATAGCCGAAGGAGGAAACATGGACATGTGGCATGTCGTACAAGTTTGCTCCACTGAACCAGTCCATAATTAGGTCATTGTCGGAGATTTGGCATAACTTTTCCTTGAAGAATCAAAATTTCCTTGATGGCGGCACGGAAAGGATTCCAAGGGCATATTGAAGCATAAATATCAGAATTGGGTTCTAAAATGGCCCCTAAAAATATTTCGGCACCCATTAAGCCCTCAGAAGGCTCTACTATGATTCATGAAGAGGAAGAAGTGAAAAATGATATATCAAAATTACAAGACCAAGTGCAACAAATTTCGCTCTCGCAAAGAGTGATAAAAAATGAAAAGGAAGCTAAGATGGATGGTTTGAAGAAATACGTGGAAGCTAAGATGGATGGTTTAAAAAAATTCATGGAAGATAAGATGGATGATTTGAAGAATGAAATGGAAGCTAAGATGAATAACATGGAAGCTAAGATTGATGAAAAAATGAAAGGCAACATGGAAGACATGAAGAATGATCTAAAGGAAGACATGGAAGGTTTAAAGGAAGGCTTGATAAAGTTAATACAATAAATTATTCCTAATGGCGAAAAGGTAGTAGATAAAATTCATGACGAGAACAAAATAATTGTTAATCATGATTTCATAAACTCTAATTTTGGATTGAAGACCCGCCATATTCAAAAGATCAATATGAGGAAGTTTGATGGAAAATATACTATAACATCGATACTATAGATGGAGAAATGTTTTGATCTCCATAATGTGAAAAACACACAAAAGGTACACATTGCAACTTTATATTTAGAAAAAAATACATTTGCATGGTATCGATGGCTTTGCTCTTGCAAAAAAATTGTCACTTGGTCAATTTTTACAGAGGAAATGATAGCAGGTTATGAGAATACAAAGAGCAACACCTTCTTTAGCTAATTGATAAATATCAAACAAAAGGGTTCAATGGTGGAGCACATTGAGGAATTCCAAAAATTGAATATAAGCGTAATTGATATTCCATAGGAACATAGGATTGGTGTCTTCATAGGGAATTTAAAGGATAACATCCAACATGAGGTCGCCTTTGGGAACCAGATTCATTAGAGAAGGCATTCAAGTTGGCAAGAACAAATGAAAGTAAAATTATGATGACAAGAAATCCTACCACTCACATCTATAAATATGGAAGTTTTGCTACTCCTAGACTTCCACAACCTACAAGGTTGACACCACAACAATTGAAAGAAAAAAGAGAAAAAGGGATTTGTTACAGTTGTGATAGTAAATACACTAAAGGTCATACGTGTGCTAAGAAGAAATTATTTTACATATATTGTGAAGAGGATGAATAAAATGAGCAATAAACTTAAAAATAATAGGATATACACCAGGAAACAACCCTAGAGAAAGAAGAAATGAGTCCGAGCATATCATGTAATGCATTGGCAGGAATTACCACTCCTCAAACTCTCAAGATAGAAGGTCATATCAAGAAGAAAAATTTAATAGTGTTGATTGATTTAGGTAATACCCATAATTTTATTCATTGTAAGGTAGCTAAGGAATTGAATTAATTCCTATACCCAACACCAGAGTGTCAAGTGATGGTTGCAAATGGAGGAACTATAAATTTCTCTGGAAAGTGCCATAATATCAAGCTAACCATGGGGGAATATTTATTGACTATTCCAAAGCTTTCCATTCCAATGTGAAGTGTTGTTGTTGTACTAAGAGTACAATGGTTACAATCTTTGGGGACAGTAAGCTTTTAATCTTCAAGAAATTTTCTTGAATTTTTTTTTGGAAAGAAAGGAATTTGAGTTTCAAGGTATCACAAGGAAGCCATGAAAGATAATAAGCTATAATGTCATGAGAAAGCTTCTAAATAAAGAAAAACGAGGCATAATTGCACAATTATGATCACTAAAAGTTCTGGCATCAAAATAATCTATTTCTCTAGATTTCCAAAAAGTCTTGGACAATCATTCCAAGGTGTTTGAAACTCCCAAATGACTCCCACCTATTCGTGACCATGATCACGCTATTCATTTTATTCTATGAAGTGTTCCTCCAAATATTAGGCCTTACAAATATTCATATGTCCAAAAGAGAAAAATTGAATGTATGCTTGCAGAAATGTTAGAGGCTGGTATAATTCAACCTAGTCAAAGTTATTTCTCGGCTCCAGTAGTATTGGTACACAAGAAGGATGGATCATGGCACATGTGTCTGGAATATAGGGAGCTCAATAAGCTCACTATTAAAGATACATTTCCCATTCTTGTGATTGATGAATTACATGGAGCAATTTATTTTACCAAGTTGGATCTCCATTCAGGATATCATCAAATTAGAATGAAGACTGAAGATATTCCAAAAACAACATTTCAAATTCATGAGGGTCATTATGAATTTTTGGTCATGACTTTTTTCCTTACCAATGAACCTTCTACATTTCAAGGGTTGATGAATTCCATTTTCAAATCCTTCCATAGAAAATTTGTGTTAGTATTTTTTGATGATATACTAATCTACAATAGGTATTGGAAGGATCATGCTCAACATGTTGATAGGGTGCACAAACTATTGGAGGAGAAATAATTATATGAAAAAACCTCCAAATTTTTCTTTGGAGTACAAGAGGTGGAATATCTGGGTCATATTGTATCTCAGGAGGGTGTTAAGGTAGATCCTAATAAAATTAAATCCATTAAGGAATGGAAAATCCCCACAACCATAAAGAAGTTGCGAGGATTTCTCAGGTTAACAGGGTATTATCAGAAGTTTGTTAACAATTATGGGAGAATAGTAGCACCTCTAACAACATTATTTAAAAAAGATGATTTTTCGTGGACTCCCGAAGCAACCAAGGCCTTTGAACATATTAAAGAGGGAATGTGCCAAGCACCAGTATTAGTTACGCCAGACTCCAAAAAAACCTTTATTGTGGAATGTGATGCCTCAGGAAATGGAATTGGTGCTATTTTAATGCAAGAAGGAAGACTCATTGCTTTTGAAAGTCATCTAATCAAAGGAAATTATTTAAATAAAGCTATTTATGAGAAGGAAATGTTGGCAATACTACATGCACTAAAGAAATGGCAACCTTACCTAATGGGAAGACACTTCAAGGTAAAAAATGATCATGAAAGTCTTAAATACTTTTTGGAACAAATACTATCTTGAGAAGAGCAGAAAAAATTGGTCACAAAGATGTTGGGTTATGAATTTGAAATCATCTACAAAAAAGGGAAGCTAAATTTTGTTGGAGATGCACCCTCAAGAAAGGATGAGGAGGTGGAAGCATTTCTTTGTGCCATTTCTATTATCCAACCAGATTGGATAACAGAAGAAATGAAGGAATGGAATAATGACAAAGAAGTGTGGACACTCATTCAAAAGTTGCAGCAAGATCCCACTACATCTGATATGTTTAATTGGAAAAATGATTCCTTATGGTACAAAGATCACTTATATATTTATAATAATTCCCAACTAAAACAAAATATTATTTTGGAATTGCACACCTCTCCCTTAGGAGGGCACTTGGGATTTTTAAAAACTTACCACAGGGTGAAGAAAGATTTTTTTTGGGATGGCCTTAAAACTGATATTTAAAAGTTTGTGGCAAAATGTTTGGTTTTCCAAAAAACAAAATTGATACAATTAAGACCCTGGGTCTGCTACAAACTTTATCCATTCCAAGTCAACGTTGGGATGATATTTCAATGGATTTTATCACATGTTTACATAATTCCAAAGGAAAGAGTGTCATCATGGTGGTAGTAGATAGACTTACCAAGTGTTGGTGTCCAGATATGAACAAATATTCAAACCCTTTTTCCACATAAATTATCAACTTGGGGGCGTTAGTTATTTCAAGACTAATGTGCATAGTATATGCAAGAGCAATCACATAACTTGCTATTGAATCACATGCTTTAATTATTGAACAAGCAAACTACTGCAACAAAAATTAAAATGGAATGCAGAATTAAAAAGGCATTCACAACAAATGAAGAATTATACTGGAACAACAATAACAATAACAAATCAAAATATAAAATAAAAAAAATAAAGATAACACAACACTTGAACAGAAGAGTGGGCCGAAATCTCTAATCAGGGCTGCGGCAAACTCACAATTTACAGGTGAAACAACAGAATATTGTGCATTCAATTAATTGGAAAATGCTTATGATACAAAATATGTATATTCTTGCTTAACCCTGATTCATAGCCCAAAGGCCCTCTTTATAGAACTGTTTAGGAAATCGTAGATTTCCTTTAACAACTAAATATCTACAATTATACAATTTGTTACAACAACAACTTAGTTTCCAAAAGGAAACCATGAAAAAGCCTGAAATATTGTTGGGGTAAAATAGAGTCTGATGCGCTGTAGCTGCAAGTAAAGATAGCGCTGGAAATTAGGAGCTGCTCCATGGCTCACAACTATAATCCCCTTGCTTTTACCAAATCTGTAAAAATATCATAGTTAATGCTTGAAAAGGTAAAACCTTCATGACTATTACTTCATTAATCAAATATTCCATGTAAGATAGTGGAAAGGGGTTTACCTCATGTATTTTAGAAAAATTAATGATGCAAAGAGATAGAAAGGTGGGTGAAAATGGGAGAGAAAAGTATACAAATTCAGTACCCAACATCTCCCCCCAACTGGTCTATCTGCATGTCCTCATGTAGCTCGTCATCTCCTCAGATCTGGGTTGGACTGACTTTTACTGGCATGAAGCTGCGTGAGATCATATTCTTCAGCCATTTATAACCCAGGGGTTTTATAACCTTCCATCAGAACAACATCCTTCCACCAGTTTGGGTCAACGTTGTATGAAAGAGTATATTGTTCGGATGACAACCAAATAAGGGGAAAATGAAACCTTAGCCCCATCCACCTCACCCAAAAAAGTCTGAATGCATGCCACAAAACGTGGCATCCTTTCTCGTGCCCGTGCAAAGTTAGGTGCTCCAAATGGTTCTCGACCTCTGATGACTGAAGATGACAACATCCACCTCCTTTGACAAATGTCCAACAGTTCCTTACGGAAAGTTGTATTCTGCCTGACACCATTTCTGGGTTTTCAACATAGGTCTCGTGACTTGGTTCAATATGTAGAAAGGTAAAATGCTTGTTATAAATATTTGCTGACTAGCCATGCTCCTTCCTCAACATTAGCGGCCTTATGACTTGGTTTTCCTCAAACATATCATAGGACTTTCTCCATTTAATTTGATTGATGGTGTAGGAGGAAAAAGCTCTTAAATGAATATCCCCCACGAATGGAACGGGGTTAAAAGCCTGATCATGCCTCAAGAAGTAACCATGCATGTAGAGCTCACACATTAAGTGTTGTCCTATGTTATCATGAATTTTCAAGGTACAGAGAAACTGGATGGGATCCTCAATCTTGTGCCAAATTTCTTTATATATACTCTCAATAGGAGGTCTACAGGCCATTATCTGCTGCACCAGGGAAAACATCTTCTCCTTATCAGATTGTAGCAGCTGCACTTGTTATTCCAACTATTTTATCTTGGCCTTTTGTTTTGCTTTCCTCTGTCGTGCCTTATCCAACTGGTCTATATATCCTGTAACGATCTCGGCAGCCTGTTCTCGGACCCGCATTGTCTCCTTCTTATGCCCATTCGTAGTAGACTTCCATCTCTGGATTTCACCAGCCAGGAATAATACCTGGCCTTCGAACAACTATTTTATCGGACCAGTCTGTGTAGCTACGGAGGAGACCTCAATTTTTGGCTTTAATGCCTTCCACTTGTAGACCTTTAGCTTCTTATTCAAGTAGGAAACTTGCCTCTTCAACTCCCAAACTTCCTTCTTCAATCTCATGGTTTCATTGAATGACAACTGATACCTTTTCTTTAGAAGTAATATTCTTTTCTCACACTATTCAATCCATTCCTGTTTGACAATGAATTCATTTTCCAGGCCTGTAACAGGCTTAGGAGGAAATGGAATGCTGTCGATATTATCAACATGTTTTTCTGTTAGGTCTTTCTGGCTGGGCTCCCTATCTTCAGGGGCATCCTCCTCTGTATTTACCTCAGGGAATCCTGCCGTTTGGTCAACACTTCCATTGAACATCATGTGTTCTGGGGTTTCCATAGGAATTTCGTCTCCCTTGCGAGCCTCTGGGTGTTCCAGCTGAGATTCAACAATTACTGGGCTGATATTGGCCATGTCCTTCCTTGGGTTGACGAACTTAAGCACTAGTGGAACATTTATTTCCTCCATTAATCATTGGGAGGAGCGGAATCCCCTCGCCCCTCTAGGCATCATATACTGGAACAGAGAATGAGGAATAGCTTCATCGTCATCTTTTCCAGCTTGGGATGGAATTTCATGCATTGCTACTTCAGTCGGGGTCGACACTGGTTCTTGTGGAACAACGTTGATTCTAAGGATTGTTTCCTTTCTGTCCTCCTACCCTCTGTGCCTTATTTCCTCCTCTACGGTCGATACTGTTTCTTGTGGGATAGTATCGACTTCACGTGTTATTTCTCGTCTGTCTTCCTATTTTTCATGGATTTCTTCCTCTTCTACGGTTGGCACTAGTTCTTGTAGAACAGTGCTGACTTCGCAGGTTGAATCTTCCTTGTTTCCCTGTTCTAGCTAAATCGGGGGTGGTTCTTGTGTAACACCCCCACTTATTTCAATATTCATATCTTCTTGGGCAGGTGATGTTGTTTCTTGCAAAAAAAAACATCACTTGCCATCACTCTGTCTGATGTTCCATCTTCCTGTTCTTCATTAACGAAAGTTGATGACTGTATGACAGTCTCAACTTCATACACTATATCCATAATTCATTCATTTGTGGGTTCTTTAGGCAAGGATGGTTCTTGTGTGGCAGAATCGACTATATCACCAATTGTCTCCTCTATTCCCATTTCTTCAGGTTCTTCTTGATCAATCTCCATCTCCATCTCTTCCGGTTCTTCCTGGTCTAATTCCATGTCCTCTGAATTTTCTTCCTCTACTAAACCAACCGGAGAGACTGGTTCTTCTTCTCTAGCAGCAATGACAGCTGCTATCTCTTCTTCCGATGATTCATAGAGTTTTATCCAAGAGACTTGAAATTTGACTATTGCATGCATGACTAGTAAATGCACCAATCCATGATCGGAGAGCACTTCCGGCATCTGGCGTGAATGCCGAGAAGACTGTGCCATGTGCTACAATTTTTTTAATAGAAATAACGACATGTTTAAGGAATGCACCTGAGCCTGTGGAAATTCGAAGGTGATTCAAAATTTTAAAGTGATATTTGAATAGAGATGTGGCTTGTCCTTTGCAGGTTATGTACTTCATTACAAATCCTGCTACCTCGTTCCATGTATATGGTACAGACTTGTGCTCATACCTTCTCCCATATTGAATGACACTTTCTCCTGTCTATAAGAATAGTTCGGGAAACTCTGAGAGAGGAACTCTCTGAGAAAACCATTGTTGCACTTGTTGTCTCAGCGCGCTAACTTCTGCAATTATTTCTTCTGTGACGAATTTCCAATCCTCTGACCCGTGAGCAATTCTCATCCAAATTAAGCGCAAAATCCATTGTAATTCCTTTATCAAACCCCTTCAATCTATCAAATTAGATATCCCATCCTGCATCGACAAAAAATTTCCATACCTTTGGATTACTGCGGACCGAGACTGTATTTTCAGGTTCATGTCGCATAGCCAGCCTACCCATACTGTGGAGACTGTAACAACACTCTGGAACAACAAACTGTTGGACGGAGTGGTGGGTACCAAATTCAGCAAAACACCATGGTGAAAAAAATGAGGGGTAGTAACGGTAAATACAGATGGTAATTCTCGGGAAACAAGGAAAATCATGAAAAAGTATGGTAAGTGCGATGAATGGAATAGTAATTATTTCATATGAGGTGGAAAGGATGTGTTGCGGATCCCAATATGTATTTAATGATTATACAGAGTATGATAAAGATCGTAGGGTTTATCACACATGGAATTGTAATAATGACTTGTGAAATTATTATTACGCTGTCGTTAAATTATGACGGCACCCCCCCAACTTAAAAGTTGTCGTTTGTAGCATTAACGTCTTTACATGGAATATTAATTAAATCCATAAAAGTCAAGTGGAGACGTACTTGGCGGCCTACCTGGAAGAAGTGACGGTTGGTAGAATGGCGGCGCAGTAATGATGTGAATGAAGTAACAACAGTACGAGTAGAAACATCTAGAGTAACAACATCTGGAGTAACAACATGACGATTAGCAGCATCCGGAGTCACAACATCTAGAGTAACAACAGTGCGAGTAATAGCATCCAGAGTAACAACATCTAGAGTAACAACATCTGAAGTAACAACAATGCGAGTAGCAGCATCCGGAGTAACAACATCTGAAGTAACAACAATGCGAGTAGCAGCATCCGGAGTAACAACATGACGAGTAACAACATATGGAGTAACAACATCGTGGCTAGCAGCAACCAAGGAGTAACAACATCGAGTAGTAGCAATAAAGGAGTAACAACATCATGAGTAGCAGCAACCGAGTAACAACATCATGAGTAGCAGAACCCGAGTAATAACATCATGAGTAGCAGCAACCGAGTAACAACATCATGAGTAGCAGCAACCAAGTAACAAAATCATGAGTAGCCACCTCCAAGGAATAACATCATCGATACTTAGAGGAAAGATTTGAGCTTTAAAAAATTAATCCTTAGTAGTAACTCCTGCAAAAAGACAACAAAATGAATAGTAACAGTATTTATTCATTTTATTTATTTATTTATTATTATATATATATATATATATATATATATATATGTATATATGTATATGTATATGTATATATATGTGTAGATGTATATACATATATACATATATATATACATATACATATATATATATATATATACATATATATATATATATACATATATATATATATATATATATACATATATATATATATATATATATATATATACATATACATATATATATATACATATATGTATATATATATATATATATATACATATATATATACATATATATATATATACATATATATATAGATATATATATATATATATATATATATATATATATATATATATATATATTTATATATATATATATATATATATATATATATATATATATATATATTAGAAAGATGCAGAGGAAGAGTTCTCTGCGTTGATAACCTTCAAACCAGATTTCTCAGAGAGATGTTTGATGAAAGCATCCTTGGAGGCTGGGTAGTGGTATAATCTCAGGCGACATCCATTTTCTATGAATGAAGCATGTGTATCATCAATTGTGACTAGTCTGACTGTTCCATTGTCAAATAAAACGTCTGCCTTGTAAGGTCCCACCCAACGAGTGCAAAGCTTTCCCTTAAAATCCTTAAAATGAGAGTCATAAAGTAATGCCCAGTCTCCCCTATGAAACACCTTGTTTTTGATAAAATTATCATGCCATTTCGTTCTCTGCTGCTGAATAGTAGTAGTCCTCTGGACAACTATTGAACGAATTTCATCTAGTTCATTGAGTTGGGCCAGTTGGTGTTTCTGGGCATCTAACAGATCCAAACCAACTTCAAGAGTTGTTCTGAGCGTACTGATTTCAAATTCTATTGGAAACAACGGGGATTTCCCATAAACCAACTCAAATGGTGAAAACCCAGTTGTATTCCGCCATGTTGTTCAGTATGCCCAGAGAGCTTAAGGCAACTTTTGAGCCCAATCCTGACGATGGTATGGCACAGTTTTAGTCAAGATATTTTCCAATGTCTTGTTTGTGCTTTCCACTTGTCCATTCACCTGGGGATGGTATGGAGATGTCACTCTGTGCTTGATCCCATATTTATGCATAAGATTTGCTATCATGTGTGATGTAAATTGTGCTCCTCCATCTGAAACAATCTCTCTTGGAGTTTCGTAATGAACAAAAATTTCTTCAAATAGAAAATCTGAAACCACCTGCTCTGTTGCTTTCGCAACAGCTTTGGCTTCTACCCACTTAGCCACATAATCTGTACAAACCAAAAAGTGAACCTTTTGCTAGGAGGGTGGGTTGAAGGGTCCAACGAAGTCGATAGTCCATTTCTCAAAAGGTTTGAGGACTACCTTTTCCTGCAAGGGCATTTCATCAACTCGACTGAGCTGCCCCATATGCTGGAAACTATCACACCTCCTGACATAATTCTGTGCATCTTGAAATATAGAAGGGCAGTAATATCCCATTTGTAGCACCTTATGGCCTATTCTTTTGTCTGCAAAATTCCCTCCACAAGGGCCATCAGGGGCAGCCTTCAATACTTCATAAATATCATCCTCAGATACACAGCGCCGAATCTACTTATCGACTCCTGTATGAAAGAGGTACCCTGCCATCCAAGAATATCGGGCACTGTGATGAATAATTTTTTGTTTTTCCCTATATGACAAATGATGAGGCACTTTCCCTGTAGCAAGATAGTTAGCAATATTTGCATACCACAGAGGTTTAGTAGAAATTGCAAAAATATGCTCATCGGGAAAACTATCTTCTATAGGTGTGAATTCATCATTGTTATCCATTTTAGATAGGAAATCGACAACTACATTATCTTTTCCTAGTTTGTCTATTATTGTAATATCAAATTCTTGAAGCAATAGCAACTGTCTTGTAATACGACCAGGAGTGATATGTTTATTCATCAAATACCTATTGCTGCATGATCAGTATGTACAAAAGTAGGATACCCAGTGATGTAGTGCCGAAACTTGTTGATATCATAAATGACAGCTAGGAATTCTTTCTCTGTCACTGTGTAATTCAGTTTAGCAGGAATTAAATTCTTGCTGACATAGTAAATTTCATACGGTGTTTTGTCTACCTATTTTCCTAACACAACTCCTACTGCTGTCTAAGAAGCATCAACATGTATGTGAAATGGTAATTCCCAATCAAGTCCTCGAAGGATTGGAGCCTTGCAAATCAGTCCCTTAATTTTCGTGAAAGCTGCTTCACAGTCTTCAGTACACAAGAATTCTGTATCTTTTGTTAGAAATTGAAAAAGAGGATGTGAAATTTTAGCAAATTTTTCTATAAAGTGTCTGTAATAACCAGCACAACCAATAAAGCTACGTACCTGTGTGGTGTCTTTGGTACCGGGAAGTGTAATATTACCTCTACTTTGGCCAGATCAATTCGAATTGCAGCAGTTGATAGAAAATGTCCCAATACTATTCCTTTTTCCCTCATCATATGGCATTTGATTGTACTCAGAGATACATGGGTTTGCTTACATCTTTTGAGTACTTTCTCCAGATTCACCAATTCCTCGTCAAATGAGTTTCCATATGGAGTGAAATAATCCATATAGATTTCAACGCTGTCATCGACCAAATTAGGAAAGATTCCTAGAATTTCCCTCAGGAAGGTTGTAGGAGCATTAAACAGGCCAAATGGGAGTACCCTGTATGCAAAGGTCCCCCATGGGCATGTGAAAGTTGTTTTATCCTGGTCTTCCAGGGCTATCTGGATCTGGTTATATCCATTGAATCCATTTAGGAAGGAAAATAACCTCTTCCTAGCCAAGGTGTCCAGGACTTGGTCAATGAATGGAAAAGGGAAATGATCTTTTTGAGTTTCCTTATTTAGCTCCCTGTAATATACATAGATATTCCATTTACCATTCTTTTTAGGAAAAATAACTAGCGGAGATACCCATTAGCTATCCGAGATGGGGTAAATGAAACCTACATCCAATAATTTTTGTAATTATTCTTTGACAATGTTCTTTATATCAGGATTCATTCTCCGTGGGGGTTGTCTCACAGGGTGACAATATTCCTTAATATAAATATTATGAATACATAAGTTAGCAGGGATTCCCTTCATGTCTGTATAATACCAAGCAGGAGCTTCCTAATGGTTTTGAAGGAATTTTAAAAGCTTTTTTGTCTGGGATTCAGATAGATTGGGGTTGATATTGAGTTTTTCCCTAGTTCAATTTCAATAAGAAAACTATCATGGGATGAAGTTACAGGAATGTCTTCAATTTCATCTTTTGGTTCAATGTTTTCCTGTGTCTCACAGCTCATAGCAGATTCTAAAATCTAGCGATTAGATCTGGAAACAGAACCAGGATCATTAATAAAAGTGTTAATAGTATCATCCTCGGTTTCTGTTTTGAATTGCAGGGCTTGCCCAATAGTGAGGATTGGTCTAACTTCTTCCTTTTTAGGTTTAGGTTCTTCTATTGGTAGAGGTTTCTGACCGGTTAATGATTTTTCAGATGGGCTAGGTTCTGCAGGAGGGTAGAGAGTAAGATTATTCATAACCGTCCCATTTGATATGATCATATGCCCAGATCGACACCCTATGTAGGCATCTGTAGTTGCGAGCCAAGGTCTTCCCAAGATCAATGGGTGACCTCCAACTGAGGATCGTGTCTGCAATACAAGGAGGTCCATAGGGTAGTGCCATGAATCCATCGAAATTGTCACATATTCTAATTTCCCTACCGGTTTAATTGTAGATCTATCTGCTAGTTCCAAGAAGGTAGGGGTTGGCTTAATATTTTCGAGACCTAATGTATTCATTGTTTCAGAGGTAATAATATTGATGGTAGCACCAAAATCTTCCAATATATTTGGGATTTCAACCCCATTGATTTTTATTGTTAGAATTGGGTTTCGTGGGTCTCCATATTTCACAGGCATAGTCTTTCCTAGCATAATGTCGGAAAATCTACCCATCACATGAATCATTAACAGATCCCTTGGTTTATTAAAACAGTAATCTTTGAGAGTTTTTGAATATATAGGTACATCCCTCATAGCCTGTATTAGGGGTATTTTGACAAAGAGATTTTGCAATTCCCCCAGGAAATCAAACTCTACTTGAGGGTTTTGTTTATTCAAGGCCAGTCTTTCAGGATATGGAGGAGAAGTTGGATGACCCTGATGAAGAACATTTTGGGGAGGTATCTGATTTGTTATTTTTTGGTCTGGTTTATCCCCAACTTTCCTCTATTCTAGTTCTATAGCTTCACTGTCAATCTGTTCTATGATAATAGGTGAAGTGGGAGAATTTACTACTTGCCCAGATCATAATTTTATTTCGTTAAGTCTTGCGGTATAAATGCTATAAGATGGAAGGTTAAGAGTTTCTGTTTGTTGGACCCATTTATTATTAGGATTCAGATTGGGCTGGATAGGAAGCTGGAGTCGAAGGGCTGGGTTTCCTGGAGGTACATTGGAGGGTAACTGAAGTTTTTATTAAGGAATAGATTGGGGAAATTGCACAGTAGGAGAGGGCCCACGCCAATTCTGATTCCATGAAGAGTTTGAACTGGCCTGGGGAACCCATTGTTGCCAGGGGGGTATTGATATTGAGACGAGATATGTGAGAAAGGTATATATTGGGGACCCATATTAAAATTATTAAAATATTGAGATGGGTCCTAAGGCATACCTGGATTCATAGCTGGTGGTTGAGGTTGTCATGGATTTTTTGGCCCCATGAAGTACAATTGATCTACTGCATTTTCTTCACTTGCCCCTTGAAAAACTGCCTTTAGTCCTAGAAAGGAAGGGCATGAGCTGGTCGCATGAGTCTGTTCACAGATTGCGCAGGCTTCCATTGTGTTTAATGGACATTCTTTCAAAGGATGCTTCTTTTTGCACTGTGGGTAGAATATAGCCATAGTCTTCTCCAACTCTATCTGTTTCTATTTTGCTAGCAGAGTGTCCATCTAGGCGGATAATGTGCTTAGGATATCAGTCCTTAAGTTATCCAGTAGGTTTCCAATTTCTGCCTTTGTAACCCCTCCACATGAAGTATTTAATGACTAAATTCCTTGTTCACTTCTTGCAGCCCCTCATGAGCATTGGATGCACAAGTCACAGATGGTGTCAAATTCTTCTTTTGAAACATCCCCCTTTCCTACTATGTTCAAAAGTTGCAGGGAATCTTCTATTAGTGCCCAGAGAAGGATGATTTTCAAAATATATTTATCCAGGTCACTATGGCCTGATCTCTGTAGTATATATTTTAATCGTTCCACACAATATTCCATGTTTTCATCCTCCTTCTGTAAAACTTAAAAATCTCCTCCTTGATATCACGAGATTTACAGTAGGTCCTGGTATTTTTCCAAAAAGGTTTCTTTAATCGCATCCCATGAAGAAATAGTCTTTCCCCCTAAACCCATGAACCATCGCAGGGCTGTCCATTTTAGGGTAGTAGGAAATATTTTTAGTTTCTGAGCATTGGAGATATAATCATATCCTCGACAGAAAATTTCAAATTCGAAGAAGAATGTATCAGGGTCTTCAGAAGAAAGCTCATGAAAATTAGGCAGAGCCGTTAAAGGAATGGGTTTCATTGGTGCATCACCTATAATGTTTCCAATTGGAAAATCAATAGAAGAACTTGCAGGTGCCATAAATATTCTCCAATACTCACTTGGGATATCAACTGGTTCTGTGACTGGTACTTGGGGTGATTTGACTATAGGAGGTTGCACCGCACTCCGCTGGTCCCTTGGTGACGCAAAATCCCTCAGAAACTCTCTCTCCAAATCGAAATTTCTTGGTTCAAATGCAGGAGGCTTTACAACACTTCCTTGGTCTCGTGGTGATGAAAACCATTTCAGACGTTCTTCTTCCAAATTAGAATTGCTCAGTTCTTACGACCCTCTACTTTCTATTTATTCCACTTTTTCTGACAGCAGGGATGTATCCTCCACTGATACCTTATTTATTTCTTCTTCCACCGTCGAAAGAACTTCCTTTGGTACCATGGATGGCATTGGTTGTTCAACCGACTTCCCTTCAGACTTCGTCTGAACCCTTACCCTGACAGCAACGCAAGAGGATGCTTCATATTTAGCCTTTTTGATGATCTCCTGGATATACGTCTTCCTCCCCAGATCCTTTCCTTTCTTTGGGGGTCTTCCTCTGCCCCTCTTATTCAGATATTTTTCATACAATTGGTGAGAATAATTCATCAAAATAGCAAAAGTGCTTAGGACCCGGAATAGGACAAATAACTTCCTCCTCAGGACGAGAGAGTAGGTTCAAACATAAAATAAAATAAACTAAAAAGAAAATCGAAGTTGAAGACCTGAAGTAGGGTAATCAAATACCCTCCCCAGGACGAGAAGTTGGCCCTTTCAGAAAAATAATCAAAAAGGAGAAAAGCTGAAAACTATGCATAAGACTTAGAGAAGGGTAGAAAATACCCTCCCTAAGATGAGAGATCAGTCTTAAAAAAAATAAAAGCAAGGAAAACATCATACTATGCTTAGGACTTAGATCAAGGTAATGGATTCCCTCCCCAAGATGAGAGATCAGTTCTAAAGAAAACAATAAAAAGCAGAAAAAATTAGAACACTACGCTCAAGACTTGAAGTAGCGCAATAAATTCCGTCCCTAAGACGAGAGATCGACCCTTAGATCAATTGCAGATCGTGTTCTTGCACCTTGTTAGCCTTCCCCGACAATGGTGCCAAAATGTTGGTGTCCAGATATGAACAAATATTCAAACCCTTTTTCCACATAAATTATCAACCCGGGGGCATTAGTTATTTCAAGACTAATACACACAGTATACGCAAGAGAAATCACATAACCTGCTATTGAATCACAGGCTTTAATTAACGAACAAGAAAACTACTCTAACAACAATTAAAGTGGATTGCAGAATTATAAAGGCATTCACAACAATTGCAGAATTATACTGGAACAGCAGTAACGATAATAAATCAAAATATAAAATCAACAAAGGAAAGATAACACAACACCTGACCAGAAGAGTGGGCCCAACTCTCTGATCAGGGCTGCGACAAACTCACAATTTACAGGTGAAACAACACAATACTGTGCATTCAATTAATTGGAAAATGCTTCTGTTACAAAATCTATATATTCTTGCTTAACCCCGATTCACAGCCCAAAGGCCCTCTTTATAAAACTGTTAAGGAAATTGTAGATTTCATTTAACAACTAAATATCTACTAGTTTCCAAAAGGAAACCATGAAAAATCCTGAAATATTGCTGGGGTAAAATGAAGTCTGTTGCACTGGAGTAGCAGGTAAAGATAGCGCTGGAAATTAGGAGCTGCTTTGTGGATCACAACTGTAATCCCCCTGTTTTTACCAAATCTGTAAAAATATCAGAGTTAATGCTTGCAAAGGTAAAACCTCCATTAACATTACTTCATTAATCAAATATTCCATGTAAGATAGTGGAAAGGGGTTTACCTCATGTATTTTAGAAAAATTAATGATGCAAAGAGATAGAAAGTGGGCGAAAATGAGAGAGAAAAGTATGAAAATTCGGTACCCAACACCAAGTATGCACACTTTTGTGCATTATCTCATACATTTAAAGTAAGTACAATTCCTACTTCATTTATGGAAACAATTCAAAAGCTACATGGAAACCCAAAGATTATTGTAAGCGACAAAGATTCCATTTTCAATGGAAATTTTTGGAAATAATTATTTTCTTGTTTGGGTACTAAAATAGCTCATATCTCATCTTACCATCCTCAATCCGATGGGAAAACTGAGATAGTGAACAAAGTTTTGGAAGGATATCTTCATTGTATTGTATTTGATAAACAAACAAAATGGGTCAAGTGGTTACCTCTGGCTGAATGATGGTATAACATTTCCTTACATACTGCAGCAAAAATAACCCCATTTATGGCACTTTATGGATATCATCCACCATCCATCACATCATATTTAAGATAAAATTCTAAGGTTCAAGCGGTGGAAGATAAAATCGAGCATAAAAAATGAGTTCTCCAATTCTTAAAGGATAACCTAAATTTAACACAAAATTGAATGAAACAATAGGAATATCAACATCGCAATGAGATAAGTTTTGATGTAGGAGAATGGGTATTTTTAAGGCTACAACCATACAAACAAATGTCACTCAAGCAAGCTAAGAAGGATAATAAATTATTGCCAAGGTACTATGGTCCTTACAAGGTGTTTCAAAATATTGGTACTATGGCATACAAATTGGAGCTTCCTACTTCTTCCCGAGTGCACCCAGTTTTCCAAAAAAATAAAGTTGAGACAATTAAGACCCCGGGTCTGCTACAATATTTATCCATTCCAGTCAACATTGGGAGGATATTTCAATGGATTTTATCACATGTTTACGTAATTATGAAGGAAACAGTGTCATCATGGTGGTATTTGATAGACTTACCAAGTATGCACACTTTTATGCATTATCTCATCCATTTAAAGTAAGTACAATTGCTAAACAATTCAAAAGCTACATGGAAACCCAAAGATTATTATAAGCGACAAAGATTCCATTTTCAATGGAATTTTTTTGAAATAATTATTTTCTTGTTTTGGTACTAAACTAGCTCATATCTCATCTTACCATCCTCAATATGATGGGAAAAATGAGATAGTGAACAAATTTTTGGAAGGATATCTTCATTGTTTTGTATCTGATAAACATACACAATGGGTCAAGTGGTTACCTATGGCTGAATGTTGGTATAACATTTCCTTCCATATTGCAACAAAAATGACCCCATTTATGGCACTTTATGGATATCATCCATCGTTCATCACATCATATTTAAGAAAATATTCTAAGGTTCAAGCAGTGGAAGATCACATCGAGCATCAAAAACAAGTTCTCCAACTCTTAATGGATAACCTAAATTTGGCAGAAAATCGAATGAAACAACAGGCAGATCAACATCACAACGAGAGAAGTTTTGATGTAGGAGAATGGGTATTTTTACATCTACAACCATACAAAAAATGTCCCTCAAGCAAGCTAAGAAGGATAATAAATTATCACCAAAGTACTATGGTCCTTACAAGGTGTTGCAAAATATTGGTACTATGGCATACAAATTGGAGCTTCTTGCTTCTTCCCGAATGCACCCAGTTTTCCATGTTTCATGCTTAAAGAAGGTTATAGGTGACAAACTTCTAGTTCAAACAATATTTCCAAAACTTGATGAGGAAGGAAAAATCATATTAGAACCTGAATCATTCATAGAAACAAGAACTCAACAACTACGAAATCGATCAATTTCAGAGTATCTCATCAAGTGGAAGAACTTAACCACCGAATATTCCACATGGGAGGATGATAATTTTATATAGAAGCATCTAGTACTACTCAAGCGTTGAGGACAACACTTTTTGGAGGGATTGGGGCATGTTAGGTCCCTATATTACTAGTGTAGTCCCTTATTGTTGTTAGTGTAGCCCCCTTATTTTTATTGTTGTACCCGTGTAGTCCCCATGTTGTTATTATTGTGCCCCATAAAATCCCACAATTGTTATTGTTGTGCCCTTACATTATTATTGTTAGGTCATCAAGGATCATATTGTGACCCCATTGAATCCTATATACAGAAAGGAGGTTTTTTCATTTTTATGATCCAAGAATTGTTTATTTATGTAATGTAAAGGAGTTTTCCCCCTCGAAGAGGCTGATTTCTAAGTCGTTGATCTCTCTTTTCTTCTATTTTGTGAGTTGGTTTCATAACAGTAGCCTCTGTGTAGCTGTATCTGCGTTGCTTGTTGTGGCCTTTACTGCCTCCTCTGCTTTTCACTCACCAGATGAGGCAAATCTTCCAACCAAAAATTATATTTGCCCCTCTCTGCAAAAATATTCTCGATCGATTTTCTCCCTGAACACTGCTCAATAAATAATTTCAATGTATAGATTTTCTCTCCTGATGTATCTTCCAAATGATCCATCAAGTCCCTCTTATAATATTCTCATTGAGACCTCAATGACCGATATTAAATTGTTAACCAACGACTAAGATTAAATTTTGACTTGATCTTCATATTTTCTAGAAGATTCACACTCTGTCTTATTAATACCCTTTAATTATTTTAATTTCCTAATTTTAGACATAGGGTCCCATTAAAAATAATTAAATATTTCCATAAAACATAATCTGAGTAGAATTTCAAGCAAAATATTTTTGGGTTCTTTGGAATACATGTTCCTAAGCTACTCTACTAATTTTGAGACTTAGAGCACACTCGATGCTACCCAAATCAACACTCCCTCTTATTGAGGAATGTGCTCTTGCAATACAACTAGCTGAAGTACTATTCTAATCTTGCCACATATATCTGTACGTTGTTGATGTCTGATATTTTTTCCCTTCAATATTGCACTGTTTCATCCATATTGTTGCTGACCCTGCATATAGCTGCCAACTACCACTACACTACAACTCAGTTTCTTACTGCAACTGAAAAACATCCAAAATATGAACTAAGTGTTCAGTAGGATGCATCTTGTACTAAAGATCTGACTGCTGCTAGTATTTGCATTGTCCCTATGAAGCCTATGCGCTGCTGCTGACTCTACACTGCTGCCAACATTTCCCTGCACTGCTTAGAATCTGGCGCTCTCTAGATATTGCACTATCACTTCTTCACTCCTCTGCACCAACTAAAACTTGTCCATCCTGATACTTCAGTTTTGGGATCCCAGAGCAAGGTGATGATCCGAGAGGTGGACCCCTCAAGGATCCTTCCCAATATGTATTTATTCTAAGCTACAACTCCAGATCACCCCAACGCTCCCTTGGTGATATATGGGCAGTCATAGTGAATTCCTCCTCTTCTATCTTCGCAGTTGTAGCGTGTAGATCATTCTTTTGATCTTTGTCCTTCTTCTTAAGAGGACACCGTGTGGCGTAATGTCCCATCTCGCCACACCAGAAGCACTTCAATATTTGAGACGTCCTTCTTTTGTCTCCGCTGCTCCTTATGTCACTTTGATGCAAGGGCTGCACTCTCCTCCTCCTCCTTAGGCTTTTTCCCACTACTACTGCTACCATCAAGTTTACACTCGAGTAGATCTCTCCTCATCTCTTCCTGATAAAAAGCTTACCACATTCCTTCCCAGTATGACAACTTCTCTCTGCCCAGGATTCTCTAGAAAAATACTCGGTACTCTTTGGACATGGAACTCAAGGAAATTTTTACCATCTCTGTGGCCTGAGGAGCTACTCCCATAACTACCAGCTGATCTCATACCTCCTGAATTTTTGCAAAGAATGGATCAAAAAGTTCTCCCTTCTGCATCCTGATAGTCCACATATTCTCCTCCAAAAAACATCTTCCTCTGCTCAGAAGACCCCTGATATAGCGTGGCTAATGCATCCCATATTACCTGGGCTGTCCCTTTTCTAGAAATGTGTGAAACAATATGATCATTCACTCCATCAAGGATCAACCGTTTGGATTTATCCATGTTCTTCTTGAAGGATCTCAATGGTGTGGCATCTACCTATTCAGTTGTGCACTATTGATAAAATGCTTGAGATGATGTTCATCTAGAAGGAAAGAGATCCTTGCCTTCTAGATTATGTAGTTGGAGGCACCCTCGAAACGGTCCTGGTCACGTAACTCACTGGATGCCATCTCACCCAATCACTGTCGATCTGCTGCCTCTAACCCTATATGCAGCTGGATTTACACACTCCCTACTAGAGAAAGCTAAATAATTCATAATCTCGCTTCTTCTGCATAGGAAATCAGAGTTTTTTTGGCAAGAAACTCTCTGAGGTCAGAAATCCCCAAATGTTTCTTCAATTATTTTCTTCTGACACTTTCTGCACCAGCAACCACTACTACACAGAAACTGTGTCCCACTAGCTACTGAACTGTGCTGAATCTGATGTGTTGCTCCCTATGCCAATGAAAAACTGTAAATTGGAAAATAATACCTCTTTGTTGGCTCACTCAAAGAGATATTTCATTGTAGATCTAGACCTCCTAGCTTGGACTACACAATCATTGGGGAAATTGATCTGTTGCTTACGAAAATATTTGATTTTTGGCTTCTTCTTCAACATTGGATCTACTAGATCTACCCTCTTACTCCTCCTGCACCGTTAAACAAGCTTTGATACCATATGAAAATTCCTAGATCTGGAGTCCAACTGCAGCAAATGATGAGAAATATTCTACTCGTTAATTACTTGAACAAGCTAGTTATTGTTTTCTACGGTAAATACTGAAGCCCATACACTACAACCTTTAAAAAATTAAACAGCAGAAAAATAAATGTGCGGAAACAAGGTCTGAGCACTAATAATTCATTGACACATGACACCATTATTTTTGGACCAATATCCCTATAAAAACCCAATACGGGAAAACCAACGTGACAACTGAGGGTTTATTTATTATGCAGTAATTTTTTGAGTACAAATCTATGATTGTTGACACTGAAAAATCATACAGAGGAAACTGAAAAGTAAAATCTCATGAGAAAAAATTCACTCTTCAACGATAATCTGACGTTGACCTTAGCTCGATATGAGCTTCTCTGTGTTGCCTCTGCGTAGAGACTGTGTCACTCTGCATAGTATCTGCATCACAACTGATGTTTCCCTCTCTCTCTCTCTACGCTGGATCTCTCTGCTGACTGGAAATGAGGCCCTTTTGGCCTCCGAAAAATCCCTTCAGCAATTGGCATTGAACCTTGATTGTTTCCTAAAAAAAAAATCAAACTCTCTCTGCAACTCTGTGCAGTCCCTACGGAGCCTTTGTCTACTGGCTCTGTGCTAATTTATGTGGCCTTTACTGCCTCCTCTACTTTTCACTTTCCAAATCAGGAAACTCTTCCATCCATAAATTATATCTACCCCTCTCTGCAAAAATATTCTCGATCAATTTTCTCCCTGAGCACTGCTCAGTAAAGAACTCCTATCTCTAGATTTTCTCTCTCGACGTGTCTTCCAAATGATCCATCAAGTCCTTCTTATAATCTTCTCATTGAGAATTCAATGACCTAGATTAAATTGTTAATTAACGAATAAGATTAATTTTTGACTTGATGTTCTTCTTTTCTAGAAGATCCACACTCTGTTTTATTAATACCCTTTAATTATTTTAATTTCCTAAGTTTATACTTAGGGTCCCATTAAAAATAATTAATTATTTACGTAAAACATAATCTGAGTGGAATTTCCAAAAAATGATTTCTGGGTTCTTTGGAATACACGTGCCTAAGCCTCCTTGCAAATTTTGAGACTTCGAACACATCTGAGGCTACCTAAATCAACAAAGAAAACCCATGATGTCTCACCTTTTAGGTAGCATGGGTGAGTATGGATGACGGTTTTGAGACTTTAAGTTTCAACAAAAACAACCAAAATTCCAAATGGGAAACAACACTCTGTAGATGGAAAAATTATATAAAGAAAATGCCAAATGGATGACAACAACAACAAGAATACCATTGAACAATTCCATCACTTGTTAAAATGTCAATAGGTGCACTTTGAGGTTTATACTCCCTATATTATTTCTATGTGACATTCATTGATGTGATTGAGTTTTCCTTTATATGTTTAATTTAGGATTTGGGCAGTACAAGTAAGACACTTGGTTTTACTACTCCATGGTTATTTGGAATGATTATTGTTCAATATCTTATATTTTGATCATACATAATAATCAATACTAGAATAATAATTAATACTCTTTGTGTGTCATTTCATAATAGCCTTTTTGTGGCATGTTGTTCTTCTAGATGGTTGTTTGACCTAGCAAGGGATATCTAGATTGATTTTCTTTGTTTCTTGGCATTTGATTGGGTTGTTAAGAATTTTCAGGGGTGTATTAGACTTGTAGTTGATTTAATTCTCATCATTTTCTCTCATCAAATATTGGAGTTAGCGTAAGTCAACAATTACAGATGTTCTGGATCACATGTTTACATAATGGGATTTTTTTATATTCTATGATATTTTAACATTGAACTTTAATGGTTTTTTAGGAAGATCTTCATTGAGGATTAGCATATACAATTAAAATTTAAGACTTGGTGATAATACTAGTTTGTGAACTAGTTCTTATTGCCTCGTTGGTATAATTTTTGGGACTTATGATTGAGGAGGGGATTTCTAGCCTATGGATCCATCTACAATCATGAATTCCACTACACTACCTTTAAATATTTCTTATTATATGATATAGATTTTTTTTTATCCCAAGTATGTATCTGATCCTAGTTTTCTTCCTGCTAACCTTATTTATTGATGGGGTTGTTAGTATGAGAGTAAATTTAGTTTATGAGGTGGTTACATCCATGTATTATATATTTG